>CAUYLG010044508.1:0-16429 GCA_963573385.1 Cacajao melanocephalus | reverse complement strand
GAGGAGAGGCATTCTGATTTCGGGTGTTCTCAGCCTTTTTGCACTGGTTTCTTCCCATTTTTGTGGATTTATCCACCTGTCGTCTTTGTAATTGCCGACTTTCAGATTGGGTCTGAGTGGATGTCCGGTTTGTTGGTGATGAAGTTTTTTCTGTTTCTTAGTTTTTCTTCAGCGGACGCCCTTTCCCCACAGAGCTAGGCCTTCCTGGGTTCAGCTGTGCTTACTGTGAAATTCTCAGTCCTCAGTGCTTCCAATTGCTGTTCTCCTTGTGGGGATGGGACCAGCCGAGCCCGACTCAAAGGGCACCCAGTCCCGCACACTCTGCACCGAGAAGCACCGTGCCAGGGCACCAGCAAAACAGCTGCACCAGCCAAAAGAGTCGTGCTGGCGACCCATGTGGCTCCTCCGCTGGGTAGCTCCCAGTTTGTGGGCAACAGAAATTCATCTGAAATTGCGGCATCCACTCGCTCTCTGCACTTTCACTGGGAGCTACAATCCTGAGCTGTTGCTAATCCACCATCTTGGATCTCTCTCCCGTCATAAGCATTCTTGAATGAATTTCTCTGAGATGTTTATACTAAGATGTTTATACTAATTTAATAAAATTACTGGGTTGTTGGATATATGAATGTCCAACTTTAAAAAACATTTCCCAGTGGTTGAACCAATTAACACTGCCCCCAATACTGTGAAAGATATCCTCTTGTTGTGTATCCTCTCCAACACTTGGTATTATCAGATTTAATATTTTTTTTTTTGAGACGGAGTCTCACTCTGTCGCCCAGGCTGGAGTGTAGTGGTGAGATCTCGGCGCACTGCAACTTCCATCTCCCGGGTTCAAGCAGTTCTCCTGCCTCAGTCTCCCAAGTAGCTGGGATTACAGGTGCTCGCCACTATGCTCATCTAATTGTATTTTTGATAGAGACAGGGTTGCGCCATGTTGGCCAGGTTGGTCTTGATCTCCTGACCTCAGGTGGTCCACCTGCTTCAGCATTTCAAAATGCTGGGATTATAGGCTTGAGCAACTGCACCCAGCCTCAGATTTAATTTTTGTCGTTCAGTTGGGTGTAAAATGAGATCTCATTTCAGTCTTGATTTGCATTTTACTGATTACTTAAGAATTTAAGCATTTCTTCTTTTATATGTTAATTGACCACAGGCGTGTCTTCTGTGAAATACTGTTCTGTCTTTTGCCTATTTTTCTGTTGTACTGCTTATTTGATTGATACAAATTCTTTATATACTTTTCTCAATTTTGTATTGTGTTAAAATATATATATAAAGTTTACCATTGTAATCATTTAAAATGTATATTTCAGCAGTATTAAGTACATTCATAATGTTGTGTAATCATCACCACCATCCATCTCCAAAACTCTTCTTAAACTGAAACTCTATACGCATTAAACAACAACTCCTCTTTTTTCCCTCCCCTGCAACACTTGACACCCACCATTCTACTGTCCATCTTTATGAATTTCACTACTTTTAAGTACTTCATGTAAGTGGAATCATATAGTATTTGTCTTTTTGTAACTGGCTTAGTTAACATAGCGTAATGTCCTCAAGGTTCATCTATCTTGCAGCATATGTCAGAATTTTCTTCCTTTTTAAGGCTGGATAATATCCATTATATGGGTCAGGCGTGGTGGCTCTCACCTGTAATCCCAGCACTTCAGGGGACTGAGGTAGATGGGTCACTTGAAGTCAGGAGTTCAAGACCAGCCTGGCCAACATGGTGAAACCCCATCTCTACTAAAAAATACAAAAATTAGCCAGGAGTGGCGGCGCACACCTGTAATCCCAGCTACTCGGGAGGCTGAGACATGAGAATCACTTGAACCTGGGAGTCAGAGGTTGCCCTGAGCCGAGATCATGCCACTGCACTCCAGCCTTGGCAACACAGTGAGACCCTCTCTCTCAAAAAAAAAAAAAATTCATTATATGTACATACTACGTGTTGTTATCCATTTCTCTGTCAATGGCAGTCAGGTTTCTTCCACATTTTAGCTATTGTGAGTAATGCTGTCATGAGCATGGCTATACAGATACCTCTTCAAGACCCTGTTTTCAGTTCTTTTGGGTATGTACTCAGAAATGGAACTGTTGGGTCATTTAGTAATTCTATTTTTAATTTTTTGAGGAGCTACCATACCATTTTCCACAGTAGCTGCACTATTTTACATTCCCACCAATGGTGCACAAAGGTTCTTATTTTTCCACATGCTCACCAATACTTGTATTTTCTGTTTTTTTGATAGTAGCCATCCTAATGAGTATGAAGTGAAATCTGATTGTTTTGATTGGTATTTTCCTAATGATTAGTGGTGATAAGCATCTTTTCATGTGCTTATCAACCATTTGTTATATATTCTTTTTTTTTTTTTTTTTTTTTTTTTTTTTTTTTTAGAAATTATGGCTATTTAAACCAGGCTGGAGTGCAGTGGTATGATCTTGGCTCACTGCAACCTCTGCCTCCCAAGTTCAAGTGATTCTCCTGCCTTAGCCTCCCCAGTAGCTGGGATTGCAGGTGCCCACCACCACACCTGGCTAATTTTTTTGTATTTTTAGTAGAGACAGAGTTTCACCATGTTGGCCAGGCTGGTTTCAAACTGCTGACCTCAAGCAATCCGCCCACCTCAGCCTCCCAAAGTGCTAGGATTACAGGCATGAGCCACTGTGGTTGGCCATCATTCGTCATATATTCTTAACAATAATTATTTGTTCCAGGTATTTCCTTTAAAGACAAAAGCCAATTTGTTTAGCCCTGTCTTTTTATTCTATTGTGACTTTTAAATATAAAATAATTACTTTCAAAAGTAACTCCAAGATTTTTTTAATGACAAGTAATTTGGCTATGAGGAAGTGACAACTAAAAACTTAATTTTATTTATTCCAAGGGTCTGGAGGATAAAACAAAAAAAATGAAATTATGGGATATGTAAGGAAGATGTACACGTTATATATCTTGGGAGAATCACTGTTTTATGGTTCTGCTGTGAGGCATGGAGTATATACCTGGAACAATTAAAGGCAAAAGCCAGCCTATAGTTTTTTTTTTTTTTTTTGAGATGGAGTCTCACTCTGTCACCCAGGCTGGAGTGCAGTGGTGCAATCTTGTTCACTGCAACCTCTGTCTCCCGGGTTCAAGCAATTGTCCTAGCTCAGCCTCCCAAGTAGCTGGAATTACAGGCGTGTACCACCACACCCAGCTGATTTTTATATTTTTAGTATAGACGGCGTTTCACCACGTTGGCCAGGTTGGTCTAGATTTCCTGACCTCAAGTGATCCACTGGCCTCAGCCTCCCAAAGTGGTGAGATTACAGGCATGAGTGACTGCACCCAGCCATAAAAACTTCTTAGAATAGCCATTCAACCAGAATAGATTAGATTCTTCATTACTTTTTACCAGGCTACTGAATTTGCCATATCCAGGCCAAAGAATGAGGACTTTTCTCTGTATTCAGGAATCAAAGGACCAGTATCTGCAAGTGCACCACCTAAAAAGTGGTCTGAAAAATTATTTTGTGGCAAAGTAATAGAGATAGGAGATCACTGGATACTGTTTCAGAGACAGTGTTACAAAAACGGCTTTGTGTGAGGTGCATGTTCTAAAGAACTATTAAAACTATTCTATACATCAAGTAATCACAAATTGACTTTTTGAAGGATGTGATGATCTTTAAAAAGTTGAAATTCTCAAGATACATGATCTTTACATGCACATGATCTTTACTTATGGTAGGTTATGTTTTCCTGTTCTCCCGTAACGTCATGAAAATCCAATTCAATTGTAAATGCTAAAGTTATTGACTACTTTTGGCAGCTGTTTTGATGGGAGGTATAACCTTTGAGATTAAAAGCTGAAAATGAAGAAGAGTGCAATTTAATCTCCAATATGTAGTGAACACAAATAGAATTATCTATAGTAATTGCTTTTATTTTCTTTGCATTATAACTGCTCATTTCTATCTCATCCTAAATCTTATATTTACACATATAAACTTACCGTGATGCCATTTAACTGTGTCCGCTACCGCAAAGTTGATGTGCACATGATCTTCTCATTATCATTTCATATTCTCATGTTAATCCATAGCACCTGCAGTCAGTGTTAAGGTACTGTATTTGTCTACTGCACTGTTTCTAATTTCTAAGTCTGTAATCTCTTTTTTTCTTTGTTCTTTACAGAATAGCCTCAAACTGCATACTATTGATAAAAATAAGCACGTTGGAACATATTCTTTCCCTCAGGAATTATGAGGGTTTGAGCTCTGGTAGAATCTGAGCCTAGAATCTATTGTTTTTATTCCATTAAGTCTCTCAAAGCAGGATTTTTTTTTCCTATTGGGAAAATTAAATGAGAAATTATACAAGTTTTTTTGCTTTCCAGGCTTTTTATATTAATATTGGATAGTGATCAATACCTTTAGCATGTAGGAATTATAACTCATCTTTTATACTTTTAAATATTTTAGTTTTTAGCACTAATGCTCAAAATGCTTTAATCTATCCTTTTTCTTAATAGGCATTTGGCACAAACCAAGAGGATTATGCAAGTTACATTATGAACGGTATCATCAAATGGGGTGACCCAGTTACTCGAGTTCTAGATGATGGGGAGCTGCTAGTGCAGCAGACGAAGAACAGTGACCGCACACCATTGGTTAGTGTGCTTTTGGAAGGTGAGAAAGAATGATGAGATGGCATTAAAAGTTAAAGGAAAAAAAGCAGCATTTTTAAAAAGCCCTTTAGCACATTCTAGAAAAGAGAGTTCCATTTTTAATCTTGTTCTTGATCTGAAAATGGTAATCTAGTCTATGTATTAATATTGTGTACAAATTAAAATTTCCTTAGGGTAGAATGTTAGGAATGATATCAACTAGTTTTCTTGTAGGATTATATCTATATTTCTATGGCACTTGATACACTGAATGATACCACATAGACTCAATTCAATTAAATAAATATTTACTGAGTACTTGTATTTTAGTCATTGAACTAGTTGCTGGGGATACAAAGACATTCAAGTGTTCATTCAGTCTGCTCATGAACAAAGGCAGCGTAAAGAAATTCCTGACTCCAGTGTATGCATGTAAAGGTGTGTGTGAATGCAAGTCATTTTGCATAGGGGTGGTCAGGAAAAACTAGAGACGATATTTAGGCTTTGAAAGACCAGTTAGGATTTTATTGAGTAGACAGACAAAAGGGGAAGGACATTCCATTCACAAATAATTAATTTGTAGTTATAATTAGTTTGACAGCAGAAAAGTTCAGTGAGGCCCCATGACAAAGGAACCTAACTACCTCTAAAAGTCTGAGTGGGTGAGAGCTTCCTAAGAGAAACACATTAAGCCAAGACTTGACCAGGGAGGAGATTCTGACCAGGCAAAGTCACTGGGGAGGATGTTTGAGGCAGAGCATGTGAAAAAGTCCTGAGCAGGAAGAAGCTTGAAACAGAAAGGGAGATTGTCCTGACATGAGATTGTAGAAGCAGACAGAAGCCAGTTCATATAAAATCTTGAAGGCCATGTTAAAGATTTAGAATATTTTAGGGGCAGTGGGAAGTCATGTGTAGGATTTTAAGCAGTGAAGCCACATCACCGTGACTGCTTTATGGTGGAGAATGGATTGGAGGGGCAAAAAGATACAGGAGAAATTAATGGTTAGAAGCAGCTGGATTAGTCTTAATGAGAGTCGGTTGTGGTTTGAAGTATGTGGAGTAGTATAGATGGAGATAAGTAGACTAATTAGAAATATTTAGGGGATAGACTAAAAATGACCTAATTGTTATTAATTGTCCATCATAATTAAGCTAACATTCTTTGAGCACTTGCTATTTGTCAGTCACTCTACTAGCACTGTGCACATATTATCTCATTTAAAACCCACTTCAGTCCTCCAAGGGTAGATGCTGCTGTTGTCTCTATTTTGTAGATGGGGAAGCTGAAGCTTAGAAATATTTGTTACATTGGATGTAGGTGGAGGTATCAAACATGACCCCCTGGGTTCTGGTAAACACAGCCTGGTAAATGGTGCTGTTCACTAAGATTGGGAACTGTAATGGAGAAGCAGATTTCTAGAAGAAAGATTATGAGTTCAGTTTTGAACATGTTAAATTCAAGGTTCATATAGGAGAAGTAAATCGGAAGTGATGAGTAGCCCGTTGGATATGTGGGTCTGGCACCCAGAGAGGAGGTCTGGCTGAGTAGACTTATGAGTTGTCAGTATATAGACTGTGGTTGAAGCCATGGGAGTGGATACAGTGGGGGTGTGGGTTGAGATGAAAAGGAGCCCTAGAACTTGTCTTTGAGGCATATTAGCACTTAAGGACTAAATAGAGCAGAAAAAATGACAAAAAGAGACTGAGCAATAGTAACAGAGAGGAAAGAGTGGAAAAAGAGATGTGTATTGCCGAAGCCAAGAGAAGAAACATATTTGAAGAAAGAGAGGAGTTATGAATTGTATGAAATGCTCCTAAGAGGCTGAAAAAGATACCAAAGTGTTGTTAGGTTTGATGACATGGAGATTGTTTGTGACCTTGATGGGAGTCTGTTCAGTGTAATGGGGGTGGGAGCTGTAAGATTTAGTGAGGATGTGTGGGTGAAGAACAAAAGCAGCCAGTGTAGATAATTATTTAGGCAAGTTCCATTTTGAAGGGAGAAGAAGGTGTAGTGTTGAGGGGTATGATGTCTAGGAAGAGTTTTTTGTTGTTGTTTATTTATTAAACGGTCAGATAGACCAGAACATGCTAAAACACTTTTGGAAAGGCCTCAGGGAAGAGGAAGAGGTCGAACATATGGGAGAGAGAAACAATCAGTAATGTCAGGTTCCTGAGAAGATGGGAAGGAAGATTTGATGGTTTATGGTTGGACGAGGGACACAGCTTCCAAAACTCGGAAGGGAAAGCAGGGATGTCTAAATGTAGTTAAGTTCATAGATTTGCTTGCCTTTATGAGAAGGCCTGAGTCTTTCAAATTCTAGCTTTTTATGTCACATTTGCTTCTAATAAGGCAATTTTCCCCTTCCCCCAATATCAGCTCCTAGAAAAATTGTATTTTTTGTTAGACAAATGATTTGATAGAACTAATAACATAAGTACTAATATGCACTTGAATGCATTCTCTTCAGAAGCAAAACCCTTACACACTCTATATTTTGCCAGAAGTTTGAAAGATTAAGGCTATATGAGAATGTCAGGAGCCATGTATTTCACCATACTTTTGAGAAATGCTAATCAGTTCATTAAGTTTAGTTGCTAACAAATAAGAGAAAACATGTCTGCTGTGAAATTGTGTCAGAAAATGTTAATGAGCAACTAGTCGAGACCTTAGTATGTTCTGGATAAAAGTTTAAACTTGTTTTATTTCCCTTTGCTTAGGTTGGCTTTTTTCCCCTGACTTGCTCATATCTTTATGCAGGCCCTCCTCACAGTGGGAAGACTGCTTTAGCTGCAAAAATTGCAGAAGAATCCAACTTCCCGTTCATCAAGATCTGTTCTCCTGATAAAATGATTGGCTTTTCTGAAACAGCCAAATGTCAGGCCATGAAGAAGGTATCAGGATTTTACTTTCATTTTAATTTTCCTATCTCTTAAATGTGTGTGCGCACATATATATACCTTTGTACATGTATACATATAAATCTATGGCAACTGTATTCTTCTCAAGTAGAACCAAATTATCAGCAGAATTTGGCGGGGGGGGATCAGTGACTGTTTTAGATTTTTTAACTTTATGATGTATTTTTATTGAGTACCTTTGCCTTCCAAATTATGCTTTTCATTTCCTAGTTCATTTCATTAACTAGGACTCATTAAAAGAGGCCTAGTTTAGAATGTTTGAATAGAGTGGAACAAATTCATTTAGGATTTTTTAAAGTTCTTTTATTATCGTACACAGTTGAACTGTTGGGGTCAATTAAGTGGAGGAAGACAGAGATGTATCAATGGGAAGATAGTCCCAAGAATCCCTACAAAAGGATAGTTTTTTATTAGGTAATAATCAGAGTCTGCTTGGTAACTTAATTCGGTTCTCATCTATCTTCCTTTCTCCGAGTGCTGCTCATCACCTTCTTAGTTAATATGGCCACTTTATACCATCAGTGAAGTTAGAATAGGATCCTAGAGCTGAAAAGACCTTAAGACCATCTGGTCCATCTCTCTTGCATTCAAGCAAGTGCCATGCAACAATAACAAAAATCAATGATGAAGACTCTTAATAGCCATTCCATCTTACTTGTTAGATCATGTTTCCATTGTTATTCTAATTTCGCATACTGCCAGACAGTCAAGAAATTATTTTTTTTATCCAGCCGAAGTATTTCTTTCATTTAAATCCTTTTTTTCATGCTTGATCATTTATAGATATGAACTGACTGTAAGTCCAAAGGATGTGGGAAAATCAGAATGAGGTGAAAGAATCTTGAGAATTGAAATACTACCTAGTAAAGACAGCTCAGAGTGTTCTTTTACATTGCTCTTAGGCATTTGCTCTATAAAGACGTGGTGTAGAGTTCTTCGGTGTTTCTTTAGGAAAGAGAATGAAGAGGAGAAATAGTTTTGAAAGAGAGATGACTCCCAAAACAATGTAAGCTTGAGAAGCTAGTCTCTTGTTTGTGCAGGTGGCAGAAAATTGCATAGGGTATTTCAGATAGAAGGAGGAAGCAAAACTTGTAGCAGGATTCCAGCCGCACACACTGAAGAGTCCAGAGAAATACATAAAAATCTTTGAACTTGAGTGTCAAAGGGAAATATTGCCAGACATGAAAAGAACTTATAATATCATAATTTATTCTGTCTCTGAGGTGAAACCAATATCTATCCTTCCCAGGAAAATCTGAATAGAATAACTGGGACCAGTAATTTTCCTAGAGTAGGTAGGGCTGTTTTTGTTTTTTGTTTTCCCTCTGATGGGAACCCTTAACCCACTTCTTCTGGTAAAAATTTAAATAACAGCCCTTGAAATCTGTCGCTGTTGAATGTCCCATTTATTTATTGAATAGCTAATTCTATTTGCATTTTCCTAAATCATCTATTCCCATGCTTTTTCAAAAGTAGTAGTCGTCTTTGCAGATGGTAAATTACTCCATTGCTTTTCACCAGCTGCCAGCTTCTACCTCAGATGTACTCTGAGATGTGGGGTGGATGGTCCTAGTTTTTCTATAAAGTTTTTAAGAAGTACTTTAGGCTTCTGCAGATCAAAGCTGCTTTGTAAGTGTGTGATATTATCATTTTTATTATTTTAATCTCTTGCAAATTGACTTGGGGGGGAAGGTAATATGTGCTGATTTTAGAGGCTTAAATGGTTAAATTAATGGCTTAATAACTTATGATTTAATCTTTAAATTGTTGAAGCCTTTCAAGGTAGAGCTTTAGATGAGTAGAAGGCTAGGGAGTATAAAAATAAGTGTCCATACAAGCTTATTCAAAATTGTTTTAATTTATGATTCACTGTCTGGATCATCCAGGCACTATTAAAGTTACAAAAATTATTTCTGCTTCAGCAGTATAATAACATTGTAATAGAATTTTTGGTTTTACTTGGGGGAAAAATATTGTTCTTTGTAATTAAAGTTCAGAAATGAGAAAAGAATGAAGCATAGGTGTCTTAGATATATATTAGAAATATTATAAAATCTTCTCCTGCAAATAGTTTTCACATTGTTACCTAATGATAGGTTGACAAAAGCCTGAGGGCTCACACCAGTCTAAAGATGCTAAGTCTTCCAGGTTGTTTTTGAAAATGAAATATAAATGCATTCTTTAGTATAAGTTCTAGTCTACCTCCCACTACCATTCTTGCCCCTCCATTTTTGTGTGAGGATGGGAAGATGTTTTCATTTTCTTTTCAGAGCACAAATAATTTAAAAGTTTTATAATTCTGGAGAAAACCTTTCTTTTCTTGTAAGTGCAAAACATAAGGTAGCTTTTTCTAATTACAGAAATAATTTAGAAAATATAGGAAAGAACATAGAGAAAAAAGAAGTAAATTCGTGTTTATACCTGTCCTTCAATTATCTTTTCTACTCAGACACGCATGCCCACATGAACACATACACCCCTCCTTTATATATTGAGATTACATTGAACATACTGGTGTAAACTTGCTTTTTTCACTTAAAAGATTACCAACTTTTTTCAATGTAACTAAAGTTAATCTGAATATTATTTTAATTTAATAGCTGTATAATATCTGAACAGTCCCTTTTCGTTGGACAATTAGGTTGTTTCCAGGTTTTTTCACAATTATAAATAATATTGTATATCAAAGAGTTATCTATACTCCCAAGTTCCTTGCAGCAGTATTCACAGTAGTAGAATGGAATCAACCTGAATGGCCCTCAGTGGATGAATGGATAAAGGAAATGTGGCACAAGGCCGAGTGTGGTGACTCACATCCCAGCACTTTGGGAGGCCGTGGCTGGCGGATCATGAGGTCTGGAGATTGAGACCATCCTGGCCAACATGGTGAAACCCTGTCTCTACTAAAAATACAAAAATTAGCTGGGCATGGTGGTGCACGCCTACAGTCCCAGCTACTCAGGAGGCTGAGGCAGGAGAATCGCTTGAACCCGGGGCGGGTGGAGGTTGCAGTGAGCGGAAGATCGTGCCACTGCACTCCAGCCTGGTGACACAGTGAAACCCTGTCTTTAAAAAAGAAAAAAAAAAGAAAATGTGGCACAGGTACACTGTGGAATATAACACAGCCATTTAAAAAGAATGAAATCCTTGTCATTTGCAACAACATGGATGAAGGAGCTGGAAGACATTATGTTAAGTGAAAGAAGCCAGGCACAGAAAGTTAGATATCACATGTGGGAACTAAACAATTGAACTCACGGAGATAGAGAGCTAGAATGATGGTTATCAGAGGCTGGGAAGGGTAGTGGGAATGGGGGAATAAGGAGGGGATGGTCAATGGTTACAAATACCGTTAAATAGAAGCGATGAGCTCTAGTGTTCGACAGCACGTAAGTTAACTGTATTTGAAAATTATGTATAGTTCAGGGAGCGGGCGAGGTGGCAGTGGCAATGGCAGGGAAAGAGTTGGAGCAGTGCCAGCAGCAGGCGAATGAGGTGACGAAAATCGTGCTTAAAAACTTGGACAAAGTCCTGGTGCATGATGGGAAGCTGGCCAAACTGGAGCAGCATTCAGACCAACTCCTGGATATGAGCTCAGCCTTCAGCCAGACAACAGAGACCCTGGCCCAGCATTGCCAGATCTACTTGGGGCTGGTGGTAGATGGTGCTGCTCATCATCCTGATTTTTCGGCTGGCTGTCTTTCTCCCTCAGAGCAGTGACAGCAGTAGTGCCCCACAGACCCAGGATGCAGGCACTGCCTCAGGTTCTGGAAACTGACCCAGCTGGTCCTGAGGAAGAAGCCAAATGGCTGCAATGGCCGGTTCTGGTCTCCAGGGAACCTTGGTGTTTGCTCTCCCAGACCCACCCCAATGAGTGCCAAAGGGCAGCCCCAGCGTGTGCACCCCTGCATTTCCTGTCACGACACAGACTGGCCCTCCAGGGCAGCCTGCTGTAGTGGCCATTCCGGGCCAGCCCCACCTGGAGCTCAGTAAAAGCTGCTGTTTGATTTTTTTTTTTTTTAAAGTATATATAGTTCAAAATAACCAAAAGAGTGGAAATTGAATATTCCTAACAAAAAGAAATGATACATGCTTAATGAGTTTCACAACTACCCTTATTTGATCATTACATGTTTTATACTTGTATCAAAATTCTCCATAAATATGTATAACTATTATGTGGCCATAATGACTAAAAATTAAAAATTTGTGTAAAAACAATATAGGACTAACTAGGGAAATTACTGTCCCCATTTTCTCATTAGATTTTTCTTCTGTAGAGTAGCATAACATGACCAAAAATTTGGGCTTGCTCAGCTCCCCACACTGACTGACCGAATGACCTTGGATACGTCATTTAATATATGAGCCACTGTTTTCTCATCTATCAAATGAAGATAATGTTAATAGCTGTAGTATAGGGTTATTATGAGAATTAGATGGTAATTTCTGTAAAGTGTCACACAGTGCCTGGGATATGATATGAACTCAGTAAAGTGTAGTGGTTATTTTTACTTCTTATTATACATAAAATTTTTATGATTTCCTTATGACAAATTCTCAGAAGTGGGATTGCTAAGGTAAAAATATTAGTATTTTAAAGATTTTTGATACATAGTACTATCAAAACTCTTATGTAAAAAATACTAATGGTTTTATAAAGCCTACCCCTTCAGAAAGTTGTACTAATTTGTACTTGTAGCCTCATCATACTAGAAGAGTATGAGTTTCTTGGGATTCTCACCCGTACTTGATATTATTAAAATAATTTTTGCCAGTTTGATAGGGAGAAGGTTGGCATTTAATTATTTCTTTAGCTACATTTCAATGACTAAATGCTCATATTTAAAGATGTTTCAAAATGTTTTGCAATGACAATAGTCTGAAACTCAGACATATGTAACACATTAGTTTTTGTCAAAGATATGTGGTCTGAATTAGTTAATTCACAGAGCATCTTTACATGCCATTCTGTTACTTAAACCAACAGGTAAGAGTTTGTTAGTAGAGAGGGCTGATAGGCTTGCTTTAATGAGTACATAAGATTTTATTATAATTATACTATTGCCTCTTTTTCACAAATGGATGGTGCTGAAATACATGAAAGTAGTTTATTCTCAAGTAATTTTAAATTCACCTTGTACTTTTCTTAATTTGCTCATTACCAAATCCTTTTTCCATGGATAAACTCCTTAGCACTGCTGAAGTATGTATGAGGTATTGTCCTCACGTTCTGGGGGGTATACCATATGTTCCATTAAGATATTTGAAGCATTCACAGACCTTCCCCTTCTTTCCTATTTTATGTTTGCTTCCCAAACTTCATTCTGTTTTAAAATTTTAATTCCTTTATCCATTTTTGCATCAATACTTTTTTTAAAAAATCTATTTTACTAGTTCTATTAGTGGCATTAAGTGAACAAAAGAACAAAGCAGGAGAATTTGATTTTAACTAATTACCTAATCTTGATGCTGAGTACACAATCAGTAGAGATGAAATAGAACGATCAGATAGAACTAAATTGTTTGAACAAAATTAAGTAAAACTACCAGTGATTTATAAAACTATGCCCATTAATAACATGATATAGTTTTATTTTCAGAAGATTGAAAATTAATGGAAGAAATTTTCCTTGCCACTAGCTTTGCAAGAAAGAAATAATCTTCTTTGAATATCCTCCTGTAAATCCCACTGCAAATTGTAGTCTGCACAGAACAGAATCATGGTGCCTAATCCTCCTCTTTTCATGGTTTAGTCTATACAAAGAGCAGAGCTGGAAATTGGATCTTTTGACAGCAGTTACTAAGCAACAGAATTTGGATGTTTTTGGTTAACATCCTAATATATCATGTAGCTGATTTGTTGAAGTTTGTGCATGTATTAGCTGAGAGAATTGGGCACTCCGGAAGTGACTACAGGTCCCCGTATGGCTGGGGGGTGGGCATTTGTTGTTGTTTTGTTCAATACAATGTGTCTTTTGGCACTTGTATCTGTTTGGCACAAAGGAGGCTGGTGCAGAACTTTCAGACCTTGTGACTTTGTATATTATTAAGAATATCCTTCTCTGAGGCTCATGATATGTGAAAATGTAAGATTTTTTCCTGAAAAGCAGGGAGAACAAATAAAGGATTTTAAGGTCATTCCAGGAAGCTTTAGAGCTTTGCCAAAAGTTTAGGTCCACTTCCTGAGGCAATTTCATTAGAAGACAGCTAATGTTTACTTGGTCTACTCCCAAGTTATTTTTAGAAACTAGAGATTATTACTGATAGCACCCATTTGAATTTGCTCATTTACGTTTTTATATGCTACCAAATATGATTAGAGTATGCTTTTAACTAATTGCTGACAGATTTACTGCATTAGGGATTTTCTAAGCCATCAGATTCCTACAGTCATCAGATTTCTACTAACTAGGTACTTCACACGAAGCACTTCAGAACTGAGATGAACTCTTTCAGCCCCCAGAAGAACCAGGGCATTTGGCTTTGCTTACCTAAGAACACTAAGAAGGTCACAGAGGATGGAGGGCTGTATCTCCTGAGAGCACGCTTGCTGTGGCTTGTGATCCTGAAAGGCTGGGATTAATGGTACTAATGCTGGCATACTCCCATTTGCACTTGTGTAGACTCCAGGGCCCGTAACTGCCTCCCCTCCTTCACACACAGGTGGCTCCGTACTTGTCTGAAGATCCCAGAAGTGGGCTCTGGGTCTTAAGAGCTTGCTGTGTCCTTGAACACCATATTCAGACCTGCCCCTAATCCCTGTGTGGCAGAGCCCTGCATCTCCTGTCCCTCAGTGCTCACAGAGTGCATGTGGCACACTCTTGCCTTGAGCCCAGGCTCCCCACACTCTGGGTTGTCTCTCATGCCCCTCCAGCCTGTGTCATACCTCCACCTTTGCATGCAAGAGAGGTTACAGCTTAATATGACCATCTCATTATGTGCACAGGTGGACATAATGGGCTTCTGTGTTTTCCAGAGCTGCTCTTCCTTTAGCATAGACCTCCCATTATTTCATGAGACTGAGGCTGACTGATGCCACTCTTTCCCACATTGTGTTTCCTTCTTCAGTTCTTCCTGCTTTTTTTTTTCTTTAACCTTCTTTTTCAGACTTCCCACCTAACTCTAAGACCCTATATATACATTGATAATTTTACCTGTTCTACAGGAAACTTCCTAATGAAATTAAGCTGACTATACATTCTTAAGACTGATTTTTGGGGGGAATCTGTAAGATACAGTTTTTGCCTTCTTACCTCCAGCCTCAACCCTCTTGGCATCTTCTGTGTTGGGGCATCTTTGGATCTAAAGCAGGCACTGTGTTAACTGCTGTGTGCTATAACTCACATGAGTTTGGCCCTTCAGTTGTACTAGTCTGACTAGGGCAGTTTGTACGATTTTACTTTTCGTGCATCTCTCTTTCCAGTAGCTCTCCTCTTTTTGGGGTTTATCTACTTAAAAGTTGTGGGGAAGCTTCCCAGCTCAGTATGTAAACATCTCACTTGGATTTTACTGTGGCAGCTAACTTAATGTACTTGCCAACCAACTCTGAGTAGCTCCTTAGTGAGAATTTTCCTGGGGCCTGGGCCAGAAAGCCAAGAGTGAAAGGGACTAAGGGACTGAGAAGACTAGGCAGAAATCATAGATCCTGGGGAAGAGTTATGAGCACAGGTTACACTAGTGACTAGATAAGGAAGAAAATGTATGTGTGAGAAGAGAAAGGTGTGTGTGTGTGTGTGTGTATATATATATATATTTAAATTAGAGCAGAGTAGCTACCCAGAGGAGTTTCAGTTGACTGGTTACCTGAAACTAGTCAAGTTACAACTGGATTTGCACAGCCTTCATCATGGTCAGTGTGTTAATAGAGCTTGCTGTAAGTGCGCCTCTCCCTCTGATAATAATTAGTACAGAGATGGACTACAAAAAACAAAAACAAATATCACTATTTGATATTAAGTGACTGC
Organism: Cacajao melanocephalus; assembly: GCA_963573385.1. Taxonomy (NCBI): domain Eukaryota; kingdom Metazoa; phylum Chordata; class Mammalia; order Primates; family Pitheciidae; genus Cacajao; species Cacajao melanocephalus. The sequence goes on along the minus strand of CAUYLG010044508.1, from coordinate 879 downwards.
TGTGGGTACTTTTCCTTTCAGATGTTATGTGTAGGCCATGCAGTCAACTGTGAAGTGATTTGCAATGCTTTGTGAATTACAATGTCTGAGATAAGTTAGTGAGACTACATACTACATAGCAAGTCATCATCAGTTTAGACTTAAGCAATGTCCTGAGTAAGGTCCTTGCAGCCATATAAGCTGTACATTGTTTTGAGAAGGAAAAACATAGAACTATTGCAACCAGCCAGGCTGTGGTGTCCCAGGTCTCTGTGGCTCTAATCCATGATCTCACAGTCTGATGGTAACTTATATGCTTGCATCAGAGCTTTTAGTAGAATTCTGAAAAATGTTTTGGAAAGCAAAGCATTATTTTCAATGATTCCTTGAAATTAGCTGAGTTTATAAGATACCACATTGGCTGCTCCGTTGGCTTCGTCTGAAAAAAAACAGCCAAAAACCACTGTAGAACTGCTTCTGAGCTTTTCAGTTGTCTTGAATGTACCAACTCAAAGCCAAAAGGAGCCATCATTATGTATCAAGAGACGGAAATGAACATGCTATTCTCTTTTTCTCTTTTTCTGTGTGTGGGGAGGAGGAGAAAAAAGACCCTTCTCTTTCTGCTCTTTATATATTTTTTTTAAAATTTTTTTGAAAGAAAGAAAGAGTGAAAGCAAGAAAAAAAAATAATGTAAGAGAGAAAGGAAGAGGAAGAGGGAGAGAGAACAGGATTCTTGTTCTATTGCCCAGGCTAGAATGTGGTCTAAAAATGGGTATTAAAAACCTCTTTTATGCCAATAATTGTGCTTAACAATGGAGACAGGAAGGAATAAGGGATGAAAATAACAAACAAGCAGCCAACCAATATTTTATTTAAACCTGTGAAATGCTATGCAATTG
>CAUYLG010044506.1:0-15812 GCA_963573385.1 Cacajao melanocephalus | reverse complement strand
CATGAAAAGTTGCTAACTGGACAGCATGGGGAGAAATGCCAGATATAGGTGATGGGGAGGAAGGCAGCAAATCACACTGCCATGTGTGTACCTATGCAACAATCTTGCATGTTCTTCACATGTACCCCAAAACCTAAAATGAAAAAAAAGAAAGGAAACGGGGTTTCACCATGTTGGCCAGCTGGTCTTGAACTCCTGACCTCAGGTGATCCACACGCCTCAGCCTCCCAAAGTGCTGAAATTACAGGCATGAACCACCACACCCAGCCTATCAGTATTATTTTTAAAGACAAGTTATATTCTAGTTGAGTTTAACCCTGATTGCTGCCTAAGTCATCTTAGATATTTGAAGGACAATGGATACCACTATCTTTGAGGATTCTTTGTCTTCTTTAAAAAAAGATCAAGATGAGTTTTTGTTTTGCTTTTGTCTACAAGTGATAAAGATATGGATTATTCATACACATCATAACAATGTCAATGTCCTGGTTTTGATATTGTCAAGATGTAATTGTTGGGGAAACTGAGTGAGGGGTACAGGGACCTCTCTGTACTATCTTTGTAATTTCCTAATTATAATTATTTCTAATCAACAACATAAAATAAAAGATGATTGAAAGAAATTTCTTGAAAATGATTTAAAAAAAAAGAATTTTCCTTTTTCTCACTTTCAGAACTATCCAATTCTGAGAACAAAGAGATACAGAATAAAAGACAGTGCTTTAAAAGCTACCAACTCGAGTCAAAGGGCTATCATCCTGATGGAAACATCTGTTGACACGTGTAACCTTCAAACTCTTCCCTTCTGGTCATCTCAAGCCACTTTTGTCTTTCTTAGTCCTAAATTTTATTAGGCTTTATCTCTAGGTTTGATATTTGCTTTTTTCCCCTTTGAACTATACCCAACAGCATCGTAGGAGAAAATGATGTGATTTGATATAAGTGAATGATATAAATTTTAAAAATGTGATTTGCATCCATCTTTTCCATATATACATTCTACAAAATTCATTTATGGGCAGCGTTGATCTTGTAAAACTGAGAAGTCAATAAACTTAGTCTCCTATCTTTTTATTTTCTTGCATTTTTTTTTGCCCTTTCAAATTTCCCGCAACCCCTTTTATTCCACAAGATTTGCAGTTTCATTTGCTTCCTTGATGCCTCTTACTATTAAAAAGAGCTTTCTCAAAATTATCAAGGTCATCAAAAATAAGGAAATTCTGACAAACTGTCACAGACCAGAGGAGGCTGAATGTAAATGACTAAATGTAAAATGGTATCTCGGATGGGATAGAGAAAAAGGGCAATTAGGGAAAAACTATTAAAAGTCCAGATAATGGGTTGGGTTTATGAATAGCAATGTGCTGATGCTGGTTTCTTAGTTGCGATTAATATATAATAGTAATGTGCTGATATTGGTTTCTTAGTTGCGATAAATATATAATGGTGATATAAGATGTTGAAAACGTGAGAAACTGATTGTGTGATGTAGGAGGATTCTGTATTACCTTTGCAACGTTTTTGTAAATCTAAAACTATTCTGAAGTACAAATTTTATTTAAAAAATAAATTAACTTTTTTTTAAACTAAAATAATGTGGGGGAAAAGTACTTACCGAATTCCTTCACAGGAGGGATTTGGGGACCCAAGGTAAAGCCATCTGTAGAGTATTTCCCTAAGCCAGCATTTCCCAAAGTATAGTTCTCAGAATACAATCCATTAGGTATTCTGTGATAAAATATTCACTGATAAAATGATTGGGTAACACTATTCCTCCCTTATAAATTCCTAATAATTATACATAATACATGGAACATAATACCTGTGCTAGATATATAGGAGCAGATAAAGGGGAAAGGACTTTTGTATGACTTCCAATGGAATATGAAGTATGCTGAAATTAAGAGATCTCTCTTTATCTAACATGGGGTTTTACACATTTATTTGGCCATGTGAACTTTTTTCTCAAATAATATATAACTTCTTAGGGAAATAAAATTCTTCAAATACACTCCAGGAAAACTGTCCCAGAGAAAGCAATCCTTAGTTTGGACCCTTGACTAGTAAAGTTTAGGGATGGCATTAAATCTCTGAAGGCAAAAAGTTCATGATTCTTCTCATGTGACCCCACACACCACTCCACCTAGCCACAAATGTGGGTCCTGAGGGAATGATCATCCTACAGGAAAATCACTAAGGTTTTATTATAGATATAAAGGATTCAGATTATACTTAGAAACACACGATGTCAGTCTCCTGACTCTGCTAATTGACTCCAACTTTAATGGTGCTAGGCTCATTATTCCCCTTTTAGCAGTGTCCACCATCAGCATTTGGGAGCCTTTGAAACCATATGCATCTTGAATAGGTTGCAGTTTGATCATTTAAAGCAGGAAAGATCAATTGTACAGGCTCTAGCTAGATGGGGCTGGCAAACCAGACTGCAGGATGGCTGATCCTCTTACTCCGTGGCTTTCCAATTGATACTGATGACTGCATCCACATCAATCAGTCAGTGATCCACATCAATTAAAGCCGCTCAAAGGCATAGGGAGAAGTTGCTGTATCCAACTTCACTTCAGATATATAGGAGCAGCTAAAGAGGAAAGGATTTTGTGTGACTTTCAACAGAATATGAAGTATGCTGATCCGTTGTCTGTCGATATGTCAACTGGGAGGAGGATTCTAATGAGCCACCTTCTGGCTTTCAGGGGAAGGAGTAGATTTGTGCTGCTTGGTCCGTATTCTCTCACTTCCCCCTCTGGGTTGCATTACAGTCAATCTGAGGGACCTTTGCAGGGGTAAGCCAGTGGCTACATCTAATTATACCTCATTTGACCATGAATTAGTTAATTAAGCAATATTTGATTTAAATAAATATTGATTAAGTACTTACTCTATGTCACGCAACATGCTATGATATATCAGTGAACAAGATATGCTCTTATGCCCTCAAGGAACTCCCAGGTTGTTAAGAAAGGCAGACAAGAAAACAGGCAATTATAATACAACATGATATGAATTTTGATAGGGGAAGGTTCCAGGTGCTTTGGAAACACGAGTTTCCGAGGAAGAACTTGTAACCTGCCTTGGAAGGGGGAAGGCATAGAGGGTATCTCAGGGGAGGGTTAGCAGTGGGCTCCTAGAAAAGTTACTGAGAGAGGTGGGATCTAAGCTAACAAAATGAAATGTGTTCTGTTGCATGATCGTGTTGATCATCAAAATATGGAGATACGCTATTTTACAATGGGGCCATCTACTGAACCATGGACTTCTTACATGAACAAAAGTTAGTCATCTTGGGGGAGATGCTTGCATTATATATTGGTTTGATATTGAGTGGTCTTTAGCTTCTTTGGCAAACATTTGTACATCAGCTTGAGCAAGAATCTCATGTGTGTCAAACAAGTATTTTCCACAGGCACAACTCTTAATGTAACCAAAATGTAACTTCACATCTTTTTTTCTGGGCTCTGCTTTACACACATTTTATTTAATGTGAGTAACTTGTCTCTGCCCCCAAAAGAAAGTGGAACAAGTTTCTGACTTTATGACTCACTCTAAAGAAGTAGATCCAGAGTCCTTTTACATCATACAGTCTCAAATCAGAAAGCAGGACATCCAAGAACATATAATAATAAAATGCCCAAATGCAAGTTACTGTCCCCTCATCGGGGGTGAGCCTTCACTTGCATGCTCAAAGTAGATGAGGAGAGGGAAGGTCCTCTTCCCTGCTCACTTCTTTCTCAGCAATAGCCAGTGCTATTTTGTTCCCTGTCCATGTGCACAGAGCAGTTAGAGGTATAAGTATAGGGGTGGGGCAGGGTGGGGGCAGCCACCAGCTAGGTGGCATCTCGCTTTCTGGCCCAAGGAGATGGTTGAAGCTGACTCTCTCTTTGGAAATAGCAATGGCAGGCTCTTTGGAGGCTCCTTGTTGAACCCCTCTCTCTCAGTCTCCTGACCCTGGTAGATACAGCTCTAGTCCAGGCTGGTGGCTTCTTCCTGAGCCCCTGGAAATCTGGTGCTGTTCTCTAGTCTTTTGTCGTTATTGTTAAGGTCAACTCACCTTCACTAGGTGACTCTTTGAGAGAGATCTAGATCTCCCTACATCTGCACCCCAGATGCCTTATCCTGTGGAACTCAGGCACAGCAGCCCCACCCTGATGCAGCAGCACTCTTCTTCTGCTCTGGCCTTGTCAACTTTTTACAAATTCTCTAGATTTGGGGGTGGAAGTCACACCCCAGATGACAGGCCCTCAGCTCTCTCAATGAAATCCTTTTAAGAAGACTTTCAAATTTCTTTACGTATTCCATGAGAATTTCTTCATTAGGTAAGAGAGGAAAGGGCATGTACGTGCACGCGCGCGCATGCACACACACACACACGCAATCACTGGGATGGCGGTAGGGGAGATGGTCTTGCAGTTCTGTTTTCTTTGGAGATAGGCCCCTCATAAAATTCTCCAATCTCTCTTTCTCTCTCTTTTTCTCTCTCTCTTTACCATCCCTCTCTTTTCACACTGTAACTTCTAAAAAATTATTCATCTCTTAAGGAGTTCTAGTCTCAAACTGATTTCTGAAATTTTGCTTAAAAATATGCATTTGAGGTCTAACTTCACACCTTAGTATCTGAGGTTGATCGTATTGGTGCCAAAGTGACACTGTGTCTAGATCATGTTAAAAAAAATTAACCAGCTTGTCAACTCTATCTCCTGAATATGTCATTAATCTTTCTATCTCAATGCATTCCAGTTACTATGGCCATACTCTCGATCTTATCAAAAGCCTCCCAGTCCTCCAGCCTGCATTCCTGTCCTGCTCCAATCCATCCTCTTTCTAATGGCTGGAAAAGAGAGATCTACGTAAAATGCTGATTTGTACCTGTTACTGCAGTTCTCATAAGTTTTCGATGATGTCCTAATAGCTAGAGGATTAATGTCCAAATTTCTTCTAGCAAATGCTTGCTCCTGCTTTTGCTTCGAGGTATCACTTTGGCCTCAACTCATCATCACCCTTTTTACTCCAACAATACAAAATGAAGTAAAGCACACCCTGCATATCACTGTTTCATACCTCTATGCCATCTCTGCACCAAGCACTCTTGTTTTTTCTCTTTTCAATCAGTGATGCCTACAGTCAGTTCTGCTCTTCCATGATATGTGTATCCCTAAAAATCACTGTGCTATGCAAATAGGTACAATAACCCTTACCATGGGGTTAGAAGCACAGCATTCAAAAAATCCCTGATGCATATAAGATAGGCTCCTGACAAAACCAGTAGCACTACTTAACATATGTTAAATGGTTCAGAAAAACACAAATGCTGCAACAAATATGTCACTGCACCTTGAAAAAGACATTAAGCTTGCTGGTGGACATGGGCAGCAGAAGGGCTACAGCCTGGGGGTGACTGTGAAGTGGCAGGAGAAAGTTTAGGTCAAATCACATGGAAAACTGCAGCACCTGGTGTGGTTGGGTGTGGCTCTTCACAGCCCCAGGGACCTGCAGTAGCTGTCAGACATCTGTGGTGTATGCCTGTGCTTGTGTTATTATTCTTATGTAGCTCATTCAAGCAAGCAGCAATTTTCTGTGTTCACCACAGTGTTTCTTGTTTATAAGCAAATGCTAAATTGGTGTCATGCTCGAATTATTCCCTAATATATCAATCATGCTGGAACAAATTCATGTTTTTAAAACAAGGCTTGTAGCAAAACTGACTATACCTATCTTTCAAAAGGTGGAAGAAGGGCAGGAAATAAGCAAAATGAGCTTGGGGCATCTTGGAGTGCCAGTGAGTAAAATGCTCAAAACAACACAAAACAGGAAAAGAACAGAAAATAACAAGAAAAGGCCCACAATGATGAGGGCATGCCACAGAGATACAGGAGCTAACTGAAAGAGCTCCCGATGACCAAAGCCAGAACAATTTGAACAATAAATAAAGTAGTACTGGATTAAAACTCAAAGTATAAAATAAATACCTGTAAGTACATACTAATATAAATAAGTGATGGAATAAATAAAGAAGTAGAAGGAAGAAACAATTCTACTATGCAAAAGAATTCTAAATAATTGATGTAGCTATTCCTCCCTTAAGAAAAGACAGCATAACTTTCCATTCCCCACTCCTTATATGTGAGCTGTGCGTAATGACTTCCTTCCAAAGACTCAGCATGAAAAGGGGTGGGGCTGGGGGGTCAACTTTACAGTGGACACACGTCACAGATAGTACCTCAACGAGGTGTTTAAGGTCAGCATTAACACGGTAATGAGTCAAGTTAATTGGACACATCCTTGATTCGGTGTGATGAAAATGGCATTTTTACCTTTCTCCCACAAACTCCTTAACCAAGTACAATTAATCATAAAGAAAACACCAGACAAATCCCAGTAAGAGACATTTTATCAATACTTCATCAGTACACCTGACACTTTCGAGGTCATCAACAGCAAGAAAAGCCTGAGAAACTGTCAGATGTAGGAGGAGCCTGAGGAGACATGGCGACTCCATGTAATGCGGTGTCTTAGACAAGATCCTGGACTAGAGAGAGAACATTCTGTACAAGCTAAGAAAACCTCAATAAATGGTGGACTTTGGTTATTGACAATGTATCAACATTATTTTATTAATTGTAACAAATATACCATATTAGTGTAAGATATAAATAGTAGGGGAACTGGGTACAGGATATATGAGAAGTCTCTGTATTTTTCTATAAATCTAAAACTGTTCTAAAAAAAACTATTTTTTATGGAGATGGTGGAGAAAGCAATGCATCTTCCACAGACTCTTCCCAGATCCCATCTAAACTATGTCTGGTAGCTTCTGAGTTTGTAGATCACCTTTGTCTTGATCCAGTTCTCTCATATATTCCATCACAGTTTAATCCTGTTCCACCTTGAGTAGATCATTATGTCCTTAAAGAGAGGAATCGGGCTATATGTATGTATGAAATGGAAACACACTGTTAAATATGAGTCCGTGTGTCTGCTTTGTGTAACTTCAATTTCTCTTGTCTGATATTAGTATGCCAATGAGTTGCATATATGTTAAATATGGCTGAATCCTGTTTTTGACTCTTCAAAGTACTCTCTTTAGTTGGGACCTAAGAGAAAAAAGATAGCAGTGAGTGAGCCGTGTTTCTCTATCCTAAAACCTTCTGTTTTATTTTTTTTCCCCACTGAACAGTGGATTTCTGATTTTGACACTTTCATCTCCCCTTTTACCTGCATTCGCTTCTGTCTTCTGTAACAGAACATCAGTCTAAGAAATCAAAGTGCTTCTAAATAATCCGTATGCCCAACATCTAAGTACTTCTTCCTTGAGCTGCTCTGCTCCATTTCCAAGGTCTCTTGCGTATGTGAACCTTGAGGCTGAGGGCTCTAGGAGGTGCTGGTCAAATGATCACTTTAGTGTCTCACCGGCCACAAGACTCTTCTGCTAGTTCATCTATGTTGCTTATCCTTAATCCAAACTTCCCTCAAGACCTAATGAGCTGACCAGACTGCCTGATTGATGAGGGTCAGTGCTGATTCAGACATTGGCACTGACTTTTCCATCCAAAGCAGTTAATTTCATGAAGAAGAAAATGTTGGCAGTAGGACAGTTTTCATTTTAAAACAGCTGCCAAACCCAAAAAAGGAAAACAGGTAGCTCAAAAGACACTGTTTTTCCTCTGTCATCTGAGTGAACATACAGCAACTTTATGGTGGGATTGCAATTTTAAAAAGGCAATTAATTTTAAAGTGACATTGTGCCTTTGTTGGATTTCATGTATACCAGAAATGTCAAATCATGATGTTTATTAATAAGTATTCATAAATAATCTCCAATTGTCCTCAAAGGCTGACATGACACAGAGAATTCAATCATAAAGTGAGAAATTGGACTAAATGGTCTTTAAATTAGGTCCCTTCCAATAAGAGGAGACCTGATTCTAAGATTCTCTGTAATCTATAGTTGGGATATCATATGGTATATGTATTAGTCAGAGTTCTTCAGAAAATAGCACCAATAGGCTATATAGATATATATGGGTGGGGGAGGGGAGAGAGAGAGAGATTTATTATGGGAATTATCTCATGAAATTATGGAGACCATCTGCAAGCTATGAAAACTGGCAAGGCTGGTGGTATACTTCAGTCCCAGTCTGAAGGGCTGAGAACCAGGGAAGCTGATGGTGTGAATCCCACTCTGAGGCTAAGGCCTGAGAACTAGGGTGGGGAAGTAAGGGGTTGGAAAAGTGAGGACTGGGGCCATGGTATAAGTCTAGTAGTCTGAAGGCTGGAGAACCAAGGGCTCTGATGTCCAAGGGCAGAAGATGGATGTCCCAGCTGAGGAAGAGAGATCAAATTTCCCCTTCCTCTGCCTTTTTGAACTATTTGGGCCCATGGTGGATTGGATGATGCCTATTCGCATCGGTGAAAGCAGATCTTCTTTACTCAGTCTGTTGATTCCAATGTGAATCTCTTCTGGAAACATCTTCACAGACACACCCAGAAGTCACGTTTCGCCCAGTGAGCATCCCTTAGTCCAGCCAAGTTGACATTGAGCATCATGGTAGTTCTGAACCAAAATTTGAGGGAAGGTAAGGAAAAGGTAATGTTTTGACATTGAAACTGGTGGTAACAAAGCACATAGATAAGAACATCAGGGGTAAGCAGAGGTGACCTTTATTGGAAGACAATTTGTGAATGGGACCAGAAACCAATGTGTATCCTATTCTATTGCCCAGAAATGTACAAAAGAAATGTAAATATGCATTCTGGTCAATACACAGCTGTGTTGTAAGGTAGACTATACTGTGAATAAACTTTTCAACAGCTTCAATTAACTGAGCATTCATTGACATTGGACGAGGCGCTGTAGCAATAAGAAGGTATAAAATGCCTCGATACTTTTGATGATCCTTTCTCTGATTCCAAAATAAAGAAACAAACTTCCAATTAATTATTCTGTAAATTCATACAGAAATGGGAAACTATGAAGAACTGGCACATGGTTTTGGTCACTGAGAAGATGTCCTACATTAGAAGCAATTTTGGTTTATAAATTAGACACTTGTGAGTTTAGTTAACATGAGTCAGACACTAAGACATGGTGATTCTTGATGGAACAGACTAGAACAAGTTTTTGAACCTGAAAAGCTAAGGTGAGATCCTGGACTCATGTTGACTCCATTAAAGGTACAGGCATATTTGAAGCTCACCTTGGGTTGGCAAACTAACCTTACTCTTTAATGTCACTGTACAGTATAATAATAGTCATAATAATGATAGCTTTATCTTCAGTAGTGTCATTAAGCCCAAAATGTTATCACTCTCCAATATGTCTGTATTTGACTTTGGAATATATTAACATTCTGGGGAGAAGATTTTGTCATAGTTGAAACTTATTATTTTTTAAAATTATAGTTTGAATTTCTGTGAGTATATGTTTATGGCGTACATGAGATATGTTGATATAGGCATAAATGCATAATAATCACATCAGAGTAAATGGTATATTCATCAAGCCAAGCATTTATCCTTTGTGTCAAAAACAATCCAATTATACTATTTTAGTTATTTTTAAATGTACAATGAAATTATTTTTAATGCAGTCACCCTGTTGTGCTAGCAAATACTATGTATTATTCAGTCTTTCTAAATAGTTTTTGTAACCATTAACCCTCCCCACTTCCCTCCCACCCCTCTGCTACCCTTCCCATTCTCTGGTGATCATCCTTCTACTCTCTATCTCTATGAGTTCAACTGCTTTAATTTTTAGCTTTCACAAATAAGTGAGAAACACGTGAAGTTTGTTGTTCTGTGCTTGTCTTATGTCACTTAACATAATGACCTCCAGTTCCACCCATGTTTTTGCAAATGACTAGATCTCATTATTTTTATGGCTTAAAAGTACTCCTTTGTGTACATGTACAACATTTTCTTTATCTATTCATCTGTTGATAGACACTTAGATTACTTCCAAAACTTGGCTATTGTGAATAATGCTGCAATAACATGAGAGTAAAGATATCTCTTTAATATCCTGATTTCCTTTATTTTGTTTATATACCCAGCAGTGGGATTGCTGGATCATATGGTAGCAAAAAACTGAACTATTTTTAGTTTTTTGAGGAACCTCCAAACTGTTCTCCACAGTGGTTGTAGTAATTTACATTCCCACTAAGAGTGTATGAAGATTCGCTTTTCTCTACATCCTCACCAGCATTTGTTGTTGCCTGCATTTTGGATAAAAGCCATTTTAACTTGGAAGGAAACACGGCTTATATTTATGATGAAATTAATTTTCCATAATGACTATTATTTATTATTAATCAAAAGAGAACAAAGAAATAAGACAGGAAGTAATGGGATCAGGGGATATTGGATTGAAATAAAAATTCATCCCAGAAATCCACAAACTTGGTAACACTCCAAAAGAGAGCCAGTGAGTATATTCATCCATCTACCCATCATCCAACTATCTATATCTATCTATCTATCTATCTATCTATCTATCTATCTATCTATCATCTATCTAATTTCATTTAGACTTCATGGACTTTCAAAATTATAGTTTAGAGATTCTGCTAGATTAATTACAAAAGCAGAAGATTCAAGAGGCAGATATTGTTTGGATAAAGGGGGGTATATGTCCTGTCTTTTAGATCTGAGCCTGCAACTTGATTTCCTAACCTCATGACAATGTTCAAAATTCTACAGAGAAATATAATAAATCTTAAACCTCTGTGACATCACGCTTTCAGACAGTCTCTTTGTCTTTCTGTGCCTACATTATTTATCAAGAAAGAGGCTCTCTGAGGAGTTGATGCAAGTTTTTGTGATGATCTGGACACTGGTTCAGGAAAGAAAAAGAATTTCCTTGTTGATTCAATCAAGGATGGATGAGTCACTTTGAAATATGTTTGTCTCTTACCACTAGTCATTTTCTTCAAAGATCCTCACCATCAATAAGAATTATAACCTCTGAAATGCTTTTCCCTAATGAAAAAGTATTTTCATTTTGATAATGTAGCATGTGATTAGTAAGACTGTTTAATTGACTTCCTTTCTGGAGGTTTCAACATTTTTCTCAGAGAGGAGAGTTTCATTCATCAGAATAAAAGCAGAGGCAACCCTTCCCGTGTAGGTTCAAGCCGATAAGCCAGTCACCAAAGGCCTACCTTTGTTGTTCTTTTCGGTAGAGCCCCCTTGGCTGGCTGACCTAAAAACTGCAAGGGAGGTTGCATTGCAGACTGCAGGCAATTATTATATTAGCTCCCAATCCCTGAGTACTTATTATGCTCCAGGCATTCTGTAAGCACGTCATATGAATTACCTACCTCAGTCCTCACAGTAACCCTATGAACATCATTCCCATTTTAGGGAGATGAAATTTGGTCTCAGAGAGGTTCAGTGATTTGTCCAAAGCTTCATAGCTAACTAATGTTCCAGCCAAGATTTGAATGAACGTTAATTAGAATCCAAAACATGTACTCTTAGTGAATATGCTGTACCTACTTCCAGTATGGTGCAATGTGATAGCATTTAGAGACCTGAAAAATCTCTTCTGCTTCCCTAAGAAGTTTCATTTCTCAGTCTTTGACCCTGCTCACGTCCCCTACCGGAGTTGAGCAAACCAGGAAGCTACACTTTTCTAAAATTTGAACCCTTCCTAAAATACCAAGTGTATCTTGGCAAAGGCAAGTACCTAACAAGCAGGGGCTAGTGAATTACCATATTTCACCTAACTAAAATGCATTGATTGTGAGATGTGTCATTAGTTTACATACACTATGAACAAAAAAAGAGACACCAATTAAATTGACACAGTGTTTTCTTATCATTTAGAATTTTTATTTTAAACCTCTTGAAAAAGCTTAGACTCCATGAAACAATTTTTATAGTTTATCATTCACATATGTACATTTAAAAATTTCCTTAAGTGTATATATTTCTAAAACTTCCTCAAATTTGGAGCCTTACTCTTGTGAGTTTCTTCTTTCTCACAGTCAGCTCTGACTATGCTTTTCCACACAGTATTATCACCTGACATCAAGTGTGTGGAAGATGCAGAGCTTCTTGCAGAAATTCATAAATAAACAAAATGTCCTTTGTTTTGGACTCCTAGGCTGGCTTTGCGATCACATAGAGGTAGGCTCGCTTTGGCAATGATGCTGAACATGTCAGGCTCACCCTCTTTCTTACTCCTTTCCCACAACCATTTGGTTTTTTGAGGTTAAAAGAATGCATTGTTATTGGCTCTTAGATTTTCTTCCAAGCCAGATACCTACTGTGATGGTTAATTCTATGGGCCAACTTGACTGGGCCATGGGATGGTCAGACATCTGGTTAAACATTATTTCTGGATGTCTATAAGGGTGTTTCTGGAAGGGACCAGCATTTGAATTGGTGGACTAAGTGAGCCCAGGTGTGCTCCCTGTGTGGTTGGGCATCCTCTGATAACTTGAGGGGTAAATACAGCAAAAGGTGGAGGGCGATTGAATTCACTCTTGGACTGACTGCTTGAGCTGGAACATCAATCTTCTTTTGCCCTGTCACTCCTGGTTCTCAGGCCTTCAAACTCAGATTGGAATCTAAACCGCTGGCTCTCCTTAGAACTACATAAAAAGTCTTCCTGGGTCTCCAACTTGAAGACAGCAGGTTGTGGGATTTCTCAGCCTCCATAATCATGTAAGCCAATACTTTAAAACAAATCTTTTTTTCTCTCTCTCTTTCTCTATAGACACACACACACACACACACACACACACACACACACACACACACCATAGTTCTGTTTCTCTGGAGAATCCTGACTAATACTCCTATTCTGCAGGTTTAATTTTGGTGCTTTTATATTCTTTCAAGCATGCAAGCCAGTGGTTCTAAAACTTGAGTGTGCATCAGAATCACTTAGTAGGTTTGTTAAAACACAAACTGCTGAATCAGATTTTGTGCTTTACAATGTCTGGGGTTAGACCCATGAATTTACATTTTAACAGATTCCTAGATGATGCAGATGCTTCTGGTAGGGGAGAAGCACACACCTTTAGGATCATGGGTATAAGCAATCTCAACCAAACCACTGCCGTGGTCAAAGCTATTGCAAGACTTCACTCATTTTAAGAGGCAGTCAGAGATTTTAAAATTTGAAAATAACACACAACTTTGAATTGGTGAAGTATGATTAATTCCATTTTCCTTTAACTTAAGCTGTGGTATCATTTTCATTCATCCTAATTGATTTTCACTTGACTACATTTAATCTATTCATTCACTTATTTATAATAAGAATGTTAGTACTTGTTCTAAAGATGACTTAAAATGGTTTCCAAAATTTTAGCTCAAGTTTCTTTCTCCCATTATTTTAGGCAAGAAATGGTCTGTAAATCTGTAAACGTATGTATATAACTATGTAATATAGATATAATATATTATATATTACATATATATAACTATATGTACACACATAGAGGAACTTATTGTATGTATCAAACTCTTGCAAGCTGACATGAGCTGCCTCTGATAGGAAACTCACTGCTTCAAGATACAGCCCTCTTTGCTTCTGATTTCTAGCAAGTGTTCTTTATATCACCTGAAGGAACAAGTAATCTACCAACATTATACAATGCTCTAACAGAGAGCCCCACGAGATACATGACCGCACCTGCACATCACACACTGCTCTCATTCTGAGAACACACATGAGAAATATTCCTGTCTGGTCCTAGTATTGGGAACAGTTGAGTTTTTCCGAAATAACTTTTTTGCGGTCATTGTGGGTAAATTTTTAATTGACCATGTTTCCCTTTTTGGTTTTGCTCTCCAGCAGCTTAGACTCAAGTTTCTTGCCAGCTTTTAGCAACTAACTGGACTGTGCTCTCCCTCCACTCCTGGATCCCTGTGACCACTGAGATCTTGGCTCTCTAGCTTCTCTACTCCCAGGCCAGGCTGCTCACCGCTGTGAAGATGTCAGTTCCCTTGAGTGAGGCTGAAGCTTTCTCACTGGGACTCACTGGATCCATCAGAATCCTGGAAGAAAGCCTGAAGTCACTCTATCCATCTGAGCCTGAGACCTTCTTAGAGTGCAGTCTTTACAAGCCACATAGGCCTTCCTGATGCCTGGGTTCCCCGCTGTCCACCAGAGGAGTGGTGGGTGCATTCTCTTGGCAACCTTGAGCTCGCTGCACCCACCACGTTCCCATCCCCGAATGCCACTTGGCTACTGTGAACACAGGTCTTCCAGGCCACCTGGTTTCCTCAGTACCTTCCACATTTCTTCTCCATCCAGGCTTCCTCTGTCCCAGTCTTTACACTCTGACCTCAGGAACCTTGTTCTCTCATCAACAAGCTCCTATGACTTCTTCACTGAACGTTTCTTTTACCTCCTTTCCCATAAAAAAACCTAGCTTGTCCTAGAGGAGTTCACTGCCCATTCAACCTCGCGAGGGGCAGCAGCTTTTTTCACACCCCAAGTGCCTCAAATTAGGAGGCAGGGCCAGCACTCTCCTAATAAAATCCCTGCTCACTGATAAGTGTGTCATTCAGCTTAACCATTCTCTATGCCTCCCCTTTACTATCACCTACTGTCTGCGTCTGTTTGGGCTGCTGTAATTAAATACCATAAAGTGAGTAGCTTACAGACTACAAACTGTTTTTCACAGTTGCAAGCTGAGAAGTCCAAGATCGGGGCACAGACAGGTTCAGTGTCTGATGAGGGCCCCTTCCTGGTTTCCAGATGGCTGTGCTCTCACCATACTCTCAAATGGCAGGAAAAGAGAGGAGGAGAGCTCTCTGGGGTCTCTTTCACAAGGCATTAATCCCAATCATGAGGGCTCCAAGAACTAATTATCTCCCAAAGTCCCCAATTCTGATACCATCACGTTGGGGGTTAGGATTTCAACATATGAATTTGGGGAGCACACATTCAGTCCACAACAGCATCTCAGTGAAGGGCTTACTATATCCCACCTTTTCCTTCCATTCTACAGTCACATCCAATTGATTAGAAGTTCTATTAATTTGACTTTCCATTCTGTGTCTCACCTGCTTTTCTCCATCCCTACTGCCATTATCCTAGCTTAGACCTTCATCAGCTCTCTCCTGGATCACCCTTCACAGCCATCCATCTGGTTTCCTTACTTCCATCTTCCCCCTTTTTCCAATCTGGCCTGGCTTCTGAAAACTGTAGATTAGGGTCTCAGGGCTTGCCTTTGAATATTGTTTGTTAACTGACCAGATAACACTGGCTTTGAGACCGCATGGTTCCCACTTATACAGTGGGAATTTGAAGACCATAATCCCTAGGAACATCAATTATGCTAATTGTAATAAAATTACAATACTTCCTTTTTGTAGAATTCCGGACTTTAGAATGTATTGCCACATACATATTGAATCCTCAAAGAGGTTTTTTACCTGCATTTCATAAATCAGAGAACTGAAGCTTAAAGTACTTGAGTCACATTCGAGGTTCATGTGGTAGTAACTAATCAGGACTTTAAATTCTATTTCCCACCCCTATGCTCATTCCTGTGCTCCAGGCTATACCATAACAGGGATCGTGTTTTACATTTAAAATGCCAGTGACTCAATTTTTAAATGAAGAAAACTGGAGCAGTCATCAGAAGCCTGTCCTGTACAAAGCTACACATATGTCCATTTATTTATTTATTTATTTATTTTTTTTTGAAAGAAAGGAAAAGAGAGGAAAGAAAGTGAGAGTGAAAGAAAGAAAAAAAAGAATGTATGAGAGAAAGAAAGAGGAAGAAAAAGAGGGAGAGAGAACAGGATTCTTGTTCTACTGCCCAGGCTAGAATGCA
>CAUYLG010044505.1:0-17067 GCA_963573385.1 Cacajao melanocephalus | reverse complement strand
AATAAATAAATAAAATAATACAATATACTTGAAAGTTGCTGAGAGTAGATCTTAAATGTTTTCACCACAATGAAAAATAACTATGTGAGATGATAGATTTATTCATTAACTTCATTGTGGTAATCACCTCACAATGTATACATATATCAAAACATCATGTTGAATAACATACATATATACCATTTGTCACTGTGTGTTTTCCAAAATTCATTTATTTCTAATTTTTCTTTTTCTTCTTTTTTTTTTTTTTGAGACAGATTTCATTCTTCTTGCCCTGGCTGAAGTGCAATGGCACAATCTCAGCTCACTACAACCTCCACCTCCTGGGTTCAAGCCATTCTCCTGCCTCAGCCTCCTGAGTAGCTGGGATTACAAGCATGCATCACCATGCCTGGCTAATTTTGTATTTTTAGTAGAGATGGGGTTTCACCATGTTGGTCAGGCTGGTCTCAAACTCCTGACCTCAGGTGATCTGCCCACCTCAGCCTCCCAAAGTGCTGGGATTACAGGCTTGAACTAATGCAACTGGCTTCTTTTTTTTCTTTTTCATCATGTAATACATCCATGTAATGAAATTTATTTCTTACATGCTGGAGGCTGGGAGTCCACAGTCAAGGGGCCACAGCTGGTTGGCTGGTAAGGGCCTCATCGTGCATCACAACATGGTGGACAGCATCACATGGAGAGAGGCGGGCAGGAGAGAGAGCCAAGCAGGCTTTTATAACAGACCCACTCTCATGATAACTCACTCCGCATTATTCCTACTCACCCATCAACCCACTCATTCAGAAATTGATTAATCCATTCATGAAGGCAGAGGCTTCATGCTCCAGTTATCTCTTAAAGGACCCACCTCTTAATACTGTTACGTTGCAGATTAAGTTTCAGCATGAATTTCAGAGAGGACAAACAAATCATAGCACCATTTTTGTCAATTACACCTCAATAAGGATTTCACAATTTTACTTAATCTTTCCAGTGAGTTTGATTTTGCAATTAGGTTTTGATTATGGGATATAATACACAAAGAAATAAACTTTTGTAGAAACCATAATTGTTTCTCTTTCTTCCATTTATCAGTCTAGGTATTTATAAAACTCGGCTTGACTTTTCAAAAAACTGTAGAATGGGCTGGGCACAGTGATAATCACCCACTTTGGGAGGCTGAGGTGAGCGGGCAGATCATGAGGTCAAGAGATGGAGACCATCCTGGCCAACATAGTAAAACCCGATCTCTACCAAAAATACAAAAATTAGCTGGGTGTGGTGGCGTGTGCCTGTAGTCTCAGCTACTTGGGAGGCTGAGACAGGAGAATCGTTTGAACCCGGGAGGCGGAGGTTGCTGTGAGCCGAGATCACACCACTGCAATCCAGCCTGGTGACAGAGCAAGACTCTGTCTCAAAAAAAATACAAAAAATGGTACAATGGACATGCAAATAGGCAGATATTCCCCCATGAGACTCAGCTTCTCCTATTCTTGAGGAAATCGGAAATCAACACATCTACACCTGACATTTCAGCTATTGTTGTGATGGGCTACCACAGGCATGAAGCGACAGAAGCTCTAAGATCCACATGGAGCATTTGTTAAGTTGATAGAAACATCAGCTACATTTCTTATAGGAATTTCTTTTGGCCACATCAAATCTGAGCTAAGAACTATTACCCACTTTTCAAGAGAGCAAATACTTTATTCACCTGAAAGAAAACTCTGGACTCTACCTGGACAGGGGAGGCTGCAGAGGGGCAGGCTAGTTCCTTTAAGGAGACACCATGAGATCACCAGAGACTATCCAAACTTCCAAATCCCCACAGCAGGCTCCCCACTGCACCTGGACTGCCGCCTGCCACCCTCCTATTTCTCTCCAACCTTGTGTCCAGCTGGAGCTGGTTGGAGAGTGGAGGGACTGCACTGTGAGCCCTGGACACTCTGTGTGGGATACAAAGTCCTTTGTCTTCAGCCAAACACAAATTATTAACTCTTGCTATCAAGAGCCCATGAGGTCTGTGAAGAAAAAAGTAAAAGCCTTTTTTTTTTCTTTCTTTGATTCCCAGGCTGGAGTGCTGAGCCACATTCTTGGTTCACTGCAACCTCTGCTTCCTGGACTCAAGCAATTCTCCAGCCTCAGCCTCCTGAGCAGCTGGTATTACAAGCACAGACCACACCTGGCTAATTTTTGTACTTTTGGTAGAAATGGGGTTTTGCCGTGTTGTCCAGGCTGGTCTCAAATTGCTGAGCTCAAGTGATCTGCCCGCCTTGGCCTTCTAAAGTGCTGGGATTACAGGCATGAGCCACTGTGCCCGGCCTAAAGGCTTTATTGTCTATAAAAATAAATAAATAATCTACAAATCGGGAGACACAGGCTCCAGTGTTAAGACACAAATTGAGCTCCAAAGAACAAAAAGAGATCCTGGCTTAAACAGAGAAAGTTCCTGCCCTAGACCTCAATATGGTCTGTACATGCAAATGAAGGATTGAAACTGGTTCAGACCCGACTGGTTGAAAATATACTGAATCCCAATTGGGTAGTTTCTAAGTCCAAAGCCAGTGGTTTCTGTAGGGTGCTGATTCAGGCAGCTGGAGGGAGATTTCCAGCCACCCGTCTTGGCTCTGAGTTCAGGAGCCATTTTAGCTCAGAGGTGCAAACAGGATGTGTGCCTGGAGCTGCCCTTTCCTGGAAAGAGGGGCACATGGCTGCTCCTCTCACCCCGCCATGGCCGCTTGGCTCCCATCATCTTAATTTGAGTGTCTCTTTCAGCTACAAGACGTCCATCTCCTCTGGAAAGCTTGGGGTCTCTTTAGAGCTTCATTTTACACTCCCAACTTGCACAAAGTCCCGATTGCCCCTGCCAGAAAATGAGGCCCAACATTCCCACCAGAACCAGGTTCAGACCATTCTCTCCAGGGCCTAAAATACAGTCTTAAGCAATGACAAGCAAATTCCAATTCCGGCTCTAGGCACTAACTCCCCATTTTGGCTCCAAAGACAGTACCACCTTTTGAAATCTCCTTTGCAAAATTATGACAGTAAGAAAAGTCTGACGTAATTGACTCCATCTTGCTTCTAACGTCCATGCTATCAGTCATTCCTGGACATAGGGCAAGCTGACTTTGGGAGAAATGTAGTCTATAGTTGTTTTTAAGATTGGCCTTTTGAGATGTTTTTTCAGGCTTTTGCATTTCTGACAACTGGTTGGTCCTACCTAGACCCGTGACTCAACCAGTCCTGTGGCCCCTACCCAGAAGCAGACTCAGCCCAGGAGGACCATTTTCCACACCCCTGTGATTCCATCCCTAACCAGCAGTACACATACCCTTGCCCCTTGCCCACCAAACTATCTTTGAAAAACACCTAATCTTTGAGCCTTTAGAGAGACTGATTTGAGTAATAACCTCATCTCCTGTGTGGTGTGGCTAGGCTCGCATCAATTAAACTCTTTCTTTACTGCAATGCTGTTTTCTCAGTGAATTGATTTTGTCTGAGCATTGGGCAAGAAGATCCCATGGGGTATTACACTTCTTTCTCCTAAGGCTTCCTCCATGTGCCTGACAACTATAGGGTCCAGTTCTATGTCTGGATGTCTGGACATGACATAGAACTGTGACCTGGTCCTGGACACTTCTGGTCGCTAGTTCTCAGGTCCACGGAATCCTTCCCCATGGGTATAGATGTCTTTGCGGAGGGTCTCCAAAACCCCTAGAATCCATCCCCTCAGTCACACTCTGACTGCCAAACCTCCTCCAGCTTTGCTTGGATGCTTCTCGTTGCAGGTTGAGGCCGAGAGAGGAGAGGAGTGAGTTGCACAGCATCCAGGGCTTCCCTGGAGCATGCAGATATCACCTGACAGAGCCCTACCAGGATGGGACAAGATCTACTGCTCAAGACTGAGCCACAAGCTTCCTCTGGGCGCCTCTACCTGGGGGCCCACAGCAGAAGCCCTGCTCTCAGTACCGCCATTTGGACTACAGAATGACTGCCCACGAAGAAATTGTATGACCTCCATGCTACCTGAGCATCAATTTCAAACACTAATTCTTTGAAAAGACAAACCTCTAGCCATCTAAAAAAGAAAAAAGTAGAAGGTGCAAATAAAAACATTAAAATAGTACATTACTACATGTGCTCTAGGAATGAAAGTAATGAGGATATTCCAAATGACTTTATGGCAATAAATTTGAAAATTTTGATGAAACAGACATTTTCTTGGAAAAATTTAACTTCCCAAAAATGACTCATGCAAAAATCATTTTAACTATAGTGATTTATAATCATTTAAACAATGAAATCAGTAATCAAAAATCTTCCCATAAAGAAAAAGTCCAGCCTGGAAAAGTCAACTAAACATTTAATAAAGGAACAAATGTCATTTTCTACAAGATTTTAGAGAATTTTTATTCTCTAAAGTATAGGGTATAGAGAGGGTACATAAAGAAAGGGTAGCATTTGGGCATGGTGGCTCACACCTGTAATCCCATCACTTTTGGAGGCCCAGGCTAGCGGATCACCTGAGGTCAGGAGTTCAAGACCAGCCTGGCCAACATAATGAAACCCTAACTTTACTAAAAATACAAAAAAAATTACCTGGATGTGTTGTGAGGCACCTGTAATCCCAGCTACTCCGGAGGCTGAGGCAGGAGAATCACTTGAACCCAGGAGGCGGAGGTTGCAGTGAGCTGAGATCACGTCATTGCACTCTAGCCTGGGCAACAAGAGAAAAACTCCATCACAAAAAAGAGGGTAGCATAACTGATTTATACTAAAGTTAACATGGGGCCAGGCATGGTGGCTCACACCTCTAATCCCAGCACTTTGGGAGGCAGAGGCGGGTGGATCACCTGAGGTCAGGAGTTTGAGATAAGCCTGGCCAACATGGCAAAACCCTGTCTCTACTAAAAATACAAAAGTTAGCCTGGCATGGTGGCAGGCACCTGTAATCCCAGCTACTTGGGAGGCTGAGGCATGAGAATCACTTGAACTCAGAAGGCAGAGACTGCAGTGAGCTGAGATTATACTGTTACCCCCAAGCGAGTTAGAAGGAAAGCACCACACTCTGAATTCTAATTGAAAGTCCTTCATTGCCTGCGACCGAGAGTCAGCTCATGCTCAAAATCTCTCAGCCCCGAAGAAGGGGCTTGATTCCTTTTTATACCTTGCTTAGAAAAGTGGGGGGTGGCAAAGTGGAATTTTACAGAAGCAGAACGAGCAAGTGAAGCTGGTAACCAGGAGGCAGGAGGTCCCCACAGTTGCTGGTTACCAAGGATATTTCCATACAATCATTAAGGAGGGTAGCAGGGGGGACTTTCCATACAACCAATCACCAAGGAGGGTTTTTTTTTTACAATAGTAGGTGTGCTTGCCAAGGAGGACGCAGTTCCATCGGTTGCAGGTACTAAGAACAGCGTGACCCAAACCTCAACAGTTCAAGGTTCTGAGTACAGCGTGACCCAGTAATGCACCTGAAGGGGCTGTGGCAGGGAGGGAGAAGCTAAGATGGAGCTTGTCAGGCTCACAGCTAAGATGGAGTCTGTTAGGCCAGCACAAGTGAGGCTAACACAACACCACTGCACTCCAGCCTGGGTGACAGAGCAAGACTCTGTCTCAAAAAAAATAAAATAAAATAAAACTAATGTGGCCCAAACTCTTAAAGATAGTACGTGCAAAATCTCATTCAGAAACACAGATGTAAAAATTTCAATCAGAATATGAGCAACCCTAACCCAGCAATACATTAGAATAATATATCATATTGTAGTTGGGTTATTCCAATAATTTTTTCATGTCATGTGATTTCAGTGGATTTTTCTTAAATTCTCTTTTTTTGTGATGGAGCCTTGCTCTCTTGCCTAGGCTGGAGTGCAGTGGCTCAATCTCCACTCAGTGCAACCTCCGCCTCCAGGGTTTAAGTGATTCTCCTGCCTCAACCACCCAAGTAGCTATACTACAGGTGCCTGCCACCATGCCCAGCTATTTTTTGTATTATTTTTAGTAGAGACAAAGTTTCTACTCCATGCTGGCCAGGCTGGTCTCGAACTCCTGACCTCAAGTGATTCGCCCCCCCCTTGGCCTCCCAAAATGCTGGGATTACAGAGTCACCATTGCCTGGCCTTATATTCTTTAATAGAAAAATCCACTGAAATCTGGCCAGGCATACAGGGTCCAGCCCTATAGGGTCCAGTGAGTCCCTCTCTGCTGCTGTGGAGATGAGAAACTGGAAATAAAAGACACAAGACACAGAGAAAACAGAGTTTGGGCCCAGAGGTCCACTGCTACCCAAATCACGGAGACCAGCAGTGGCCCCGAGTGCCTGGACACTCTGACTTCTATTGAGTACAAAGCAGGGGGAAGGGCAGGTAGGATGAAGTCATGGTGGTCAGGGATAGGGTCAGGTAAATCACGTGTCTTGGAGATAGGGGGCCCAGAACTTTGAAGAAACCGAGGCAAGGAGGAATCCTAAGGCATCAGCACTTTTTTCATACTTGTCAAGAAATAGCAAGGTCACTAAGATTTATGTTACTATTACTAATTCTTATCTTCTAAGATAAAGAGGAACTAGGTGCAGAAGCAGAACTTGAAAGTAGCCATGGAACGTGACTGCTGAAGCACAGCACCACATAGAGACAATTAAGTCCCCGGATGTCTGTAGGCCTCCCTGACAGCTGCCAAGCCTACCAAAAGAGCTTGGAAAAGCGGGGTTTTCTCCTAACTCCTCCGAGGAAGGAGATGTCCGGGCCATCTTGGACTTCTCCTTCCTTATTTGGCTGAACAGCAGGCACTTTCACAGCACTGACACTGCCGCACAGCCGAGGTGTCCTCCAGCAGCCCTTACACGGGCATGATAGAGGACTTAGAGCATCTCGCCTTGGGGTCATCTCTTTTCCAATGCCACTTCAGTCCCATACTTCTTGACCTGAGACTTATTAGTAAGATTAAACATTATATTATATATATGTATATATTTATGATTACTTGTGAATAGCTATGTGATTACTTATTATTTTATATATAGAAATAACTAACTATGTGAATAGTTACGTGATTATATATGATTTTGTATATATAGGAATAACTATGTAACTATATCTCTACTTTTTTTTTAATTCTATGTTTATATGAGAACATGCTGAGGCTTCAGATGCTTGCCTTGGCTCTTGCAGGGTTTCCCCCCAACACAAGCACGGTGGCTCACGCCTGTAATCCCAGCACTTAGGGAGGCCGAGGCGGGTGGATCACGAGGTCAAGAAATTGAGACCATTCTGGCCAATATGGTGAAACCCCGTCTCTACTGAAAATACAAAAATTAGCTGAGTGTGGTGGCACATGCCTATAGTCCCAGCTACTCAGGAGGCTGAGGCAGGAGAATCAATTGAACCTGGGAGGTGGAGGCTGCAGTGAGCCGAGATTGTGCCACTGCACTCCAGCCTGGGTGACAGAGTGAGACTCCATCTCAAAAACAAAAAAATCCAGTGAAATCACATGATAGGAAAAAAGTCATGATTTTGGCAATTACTGAAAAAAAAATCACTTAACTCAAAACTAATACAATGGGGAGATATAAAGCTGCACTAGGAATCAAAGGGGCTCTTCTGGAAGAAAATTGATTAATATAAGCTAACTATCACATCGAATTTAAAACTGGGAAATTCAACCAATGACACCATGTCTCACTGATTTCATATAGAGCATTACTGGCAGTTTTCAGCTAATGCAGTAAAGTAAAAAAGTTAATAGGATTGTATAGAAATAAAAATTCCATCTTTGGTAGTTGAGGTAATTAGGTGTGAATATGAAACCTGATGGATCAAAGTTCTAGAATTTTTATTCACATTTGCAATGTATGTTTCATAACATTAGAGAAAAAAACATTTTTCTTCCTTATCCAAATGTAACTCTTAATACTTTAGTGAATGTAAAC
The DNA here is from genome assembly GCA_963573385.1 of Cacajao melanocephalus. Lineage (NCBI taxonomy): Eukaryota > Metazoa > Chordata > Mammalia > Primates > Pitheciidae > Cacajao > Cacajao melanocephalus. Next base: position 9,152 of record CAUYLG010044505.1, on the reverse strand, counting down.
CCAGTTCATGTTTTTGTATTTTTTCCCTGTGTGAATGGCTGTATATATCCAAGAATAATCATTACTTGCTGCTTTATCTCTTATTTTCATAATTATCACATAATCAAACTATTCAAGAATTTTTTACTAAATAGTATGTCCCAGAACACTCACACCATTACACAGATCTAGGCTATTTTTCAGCTGTCCTGGCTTATTACATTATATGATGTGTCTTATTTTGGGCTCAGTGTTCCATAAGAATGCCCAAGAGTTTGTCTATGGGACACATCCAGTAACAGAATTGCTCGGCAGCTACAACTTCAATAAATATTCCAATTGGCTGTCCAACGTGATTGTGCAAATCACACTCATCACCTGCAGTGGAGAGTTGCTCTTTACCTATTCTCAATCTTACAGTAAGAGAAGGAAGATATTTACAAAATGAAGTATATCTGCATGTCGTACGCCTTGGAAATATGTACAAAACATGCTTTATTCTGCAAATTAGTATCACATGCCACAACTGGTTAGAATGTAAACATGAAAAACATCACCCAATGTAGAAGAAGGAAGAGGAAGGGGGAGTGGGGAGGGAAAGGGAAGGGATTATCAAACTCTTTACAATGTAGCTTATACGAGTTTAGAGTCTCCAGGACTGTAAATTCAGAGTGCAAGAATAAAAGACTAGGCTTTTGCTCTGTATTGCTTAAACTATCATAACTAACATACATCATTTTGTAATTAATTAAATATCATCAGGAAAACAAAATGGAAAGGACACAAATTCTATACAGTGGATGTGCTTTTACACAAAGCACCTGAGGGAACCCTGTTGTTCAGGAAGGGTTGCTCGCCCAGAAGGCTGCTGTGCCGACAGCACCACCTAGTGTCCGGGATGCAGCCTGAAGAGCTGCGCAGGGCAGGGACCTGCTCCAATGGACAGAACTCCAGAATACCTGAGAAGTGATTCCCCTAAGGCTCTTTATGGTGCAACGGCTGGGGCTGCAACTCCATCGGGAGTCCCTATCTTCAATAAAGAAGCCTCAAGTGGTTCTATGCCTTAAGTGTATGCAGGCTAGGCTGATGTTGGGGTGTCCTTCACAGTCAGAGCTTTGGTGGGTCTGTCTGTGAAAGGACACATAGCTGCCATCCCAGCAGGTCACGCCCCATGGCTGGAGATGCCGTCTTGGTCCGTGGAGATGACAGCTTTGCTGTAGCCACCTTAGAGACCCCTCCATACAAAAGCTGGGCAGCGGGGTCCTTCACATTCTTGTACTGCTTGTTGGATATCTTACTTCTAAGGAGGAGACAATGTATGAGACAGGGACTGTGCAAGAGCCTCTGTCTTCTGAAGCACAGATTGCTTTGGATTTGGTAACTGCTGTCATTTGGGGGTTGCCTCGCTTGCTGCCTTGATGCTTGTTAGTTTTGTTCTCCATGCTCTAGCTCCACCTTCTCAGGACACTGCTGCCCTACCAGAAGAGACCAACAGCTTGCAGAGCCTTCCTGAGTTCAGCATCCTTATGTGCAAGCGCTGCAGAGCCCTCTTCCTCAGGCTTCTGTGTGGATGGTTGTAGGATGACCTGTGAGTGATGCTCTCTGAAGCCTAGCACCATCTCCTAGAATCACAGTCCTGGTCCCAGCAGTAAACACTTGCAGACTTCTCATCCCAAAGCTGCTGGATTTGGGACCCGGGTTGCTCTGCAGCCAGATATGTTGCTGCTTATGTTGCCCAGGAGGGATTTGTGGAGATCTGATCACTATTTGCAAAGGGTGTGCCACAACTGAGAGCACAGAGACTCCATTACTTTGGGAACATTGGCCATGCTGCTGGGACAGAAGGGAAGGTGCCTGCTTCCCTAAATCCTGTGATTCATATACATTAGAGCCTGATCCTGGAAGACCAGCTTCTCCGGGTGATTCTAAGGCTGAGGCTGCTCATGATGATATCCTCAACCATTCTGCTGCTGTCCTTTAAAGAGTAAAGAAAATGACGTTTTTGCTCCTCCTGCTGCTGCCTCCCTCCCTGCACACCATAAACACAGTGCAAAGGGAAGGGCCTTGCATGCTGGCTTTCCCCCATCTCAGGCTTATCCCTTTCAGAATACTGAGGAGGAGATGCAGAATGATGAGGAAAAAATAATGATCTACATCGAGAAGGGCCATTTTCTGTGTCACCTGGATACTCCAAATCACACTTTAGTTTCCTTTTATGGGTTCATAAGGCTGCAGTTATATGAACCACCATGTTCATTGGGAATCCCTTGTGTCTCCACGGAAGAGTGGCCAGTAGAACTTCCTGGGTACAGGAGTTCTGCTCAGTGTCATCTTTGGGAGATTCCACCTGGTTTTCCTGGATTCTTGGAAGTGGGTGGCCTTCAGCAGAGGAATCATGCAGTTTCCTGGCATGCGAACTTCTGTGTCTCTCTCTAGGTGGTAGTCTGGCTCTTTTATTTTGAAACCAGTTCTAAAGAGAAAGATCAGTTTGTTAATTCAATCTGTTTGTTAAGTTACATTGTACAATGCATTTCCACAATGTAGGAGAATTTTACAGTTAAGCTTAGTTTCAGCATGATCACTGACTTGTTTCCTGATCTTGAATAAGACTCAGATAATGAAGGCAATCCTTTGTGGGGCTGCACATTATGAATGTTATAAATTGTGCACAATTTCAAAATCTCAACTGCCCCATAGTTGCAGTGGCCCATCTGTACATGCAAACCTGGACCTTTCAAATCTCCCATTAACTTGTTTGCAATCCTCTTCATTTGGAAAGAACAGACTTCCAGCCTTTCCCTAACTTCTTTATTTTACTCAGGCTGACCTGCCAGGATAAACTTATGATTCAATATCCTCTAAATTATACTCTTAAATTCACTATATTCAAAGGTTATGCATAGAACAAGCAAGAGTTTATAATAACTTGGACAAGACATTTTATGTGACTCTAAGCATTCCATTTGACACCTGTAGTCTTCATTTTTTTCCCCTCCTTCATAAAGAGAGGATAATTATACATGCCAAACCTAACCCCTAGAGGTTTGGGGGAGGGAAAAATGATCAACACTGTTTTAGACTCTCCATCCTAATAAGCTCTGGTTGTGGTAGAGCACCTAGAGCCGTATGATGCAGGCAAGCATGTCTGGGGGCCTTTTAATATTTGATCCCTCCTGGAACCCCTCAGTCTACAGGCAGAATCGCTTTAGGTTAGTAGCACTTAAAGCTAGAAAGATCTTTGATCCACACCTATAATGACTTCTTAAAACATTGTGGGCTGGTCACAGTGGCTCGCGCCTGTAATCCCAGCACTTTGGAAGGCTGAGGTGGGCAGATCACCTGCGGTCAGGAGTTCAAGACCAGCCTGGCCAACATGAGGAAATCCCATTTCTACTAAAAATACAAAAAATGGCTGGGCATGGTGGTGCATGCCTGTAATCTCAGCTACTTGGGAAGCTAAGGGAAGAGAATCCCTTGAACCCAGGAATCGGAAGCTGCAGTGAGCTGAGATCGTGCCACTGCACTCCAGCCTGGGCGACAGAGCAAGACTCCATCTCAAAATAAATGGTTAGGAAGCAACTACTGATGCTGTGGGGTTCTGTGCCAAGTCCTGTGACACTGTCAAGCCACATTCTTCCTCCTGCCCGTCAGACTTGCATGCCTTACTTTTTACTTACACTTTGGAGTAAGTAAATACCACAGAGGTTTGATTAGCATACCAAACCTAACGTGTCCAAAGTAAATAAAACTCCAAATGTCTGACACAAAACTGCTCTTCTCCCAAGCTCCCCTATTAAAGGCATCCCCAATCTTCCATTTCTTCAAGCCAAAACTTTGGAGGTATCCTTACCTCTGGCCTTCTCACTGCACACCCAATATCTTGGCAAACTATAAGCAGCTCCACCTTTAAAAATTAAAGTTCTCTAATTCCACAGCTAGCACACTGGTCAAAACCATCACCATCTCTATCCTGGAGAATTACAATATTAGCTTCTCTCTCTCTTTCTTTCTTTTTTTTGAAACAGACTATCACTCTGTTGTCCAGGCTGGAGTGCAGTGGTGCGATGTTGGCTCACTGCAACCTCCACCTCCCGAGTACAAGCAATTCTCCCACTTCAGCTTCCCGAGTACCTGGGGATTATAGAGGCGTGCCACCACGCCTGGCCAATTTTTGTATTTTTGGTAGAGACGGTGTTTTACCATGTTGGCCAGGCTGGTCTTGAACTCTTGACCTCAGGTGATGTGCTGGCCTCAGCCTCCCAAGGTGTTGGGATTGTAGGCATGAGCCACTGCAGCCAGCCTACACTACCTTCTTAACTGGACCACTGCTCCCAATTTTGCCTCAAAATAGTGTATTTTTCCATTGAACGACAACTAAAAAAATTGCCCTCCTGTGCCACTCTCCTTGTCTCCGGCTGCTCTCCAGGCCCTGGGATGGAGGCCATTCCTACGGCATCTTCCTGGAGGACTTCATGTTCTAATGGCATCACAGCTGAGCCATGATTGCTTCCAGGACTCTTTGATGCAGATTCTTCCCTCTGAAACATAGTGATGGGCCCAGTGGACTTCTGGGGCCACTGTAGATAGAGCACCTTTGACTTAGGTTATTACTCATTAAACACAACGTATTAAGGTACGAGCCACCACTGAACTAACGAAGCCTTCTCCTCTCAGCTAGAGCTCATCTAGAAGAAGAAATCCAGAATCCCCATACTTTGCAAGCATACCTTCCCAGAGAACACGAGTGTCGGTTTCTTCCATATCCGAGGTTTGAAAAGCTCCATATTATTCCCAAATTTCACGGAATATTAAATCTGTGAACTAAAGGGAAAAAGTGCCCAGGCCATTTCTACAATTCTTCTGGTATAGCTCTTTTACTTTGAGAATGTTTTGTTTTCAGCATTTATCCTGTTAACGTTTAACCGTACAGGAAAGTAGAGGGAAGAGTATAATTAGGCTGATGATCCTTTCACTGAAATTTAATATATAGCAATACGTGGCCAATTTTTATCGCCTTGACACCCCACCCTCATTATTTTCAAGTGAATCTCAAACATGTCATTCACCCAAAAATATGTCCATGTGTATCTCTAAAATATAGTCTCCTTTAATGCTGTCATGGGTTAAGATTTAAATACCTGAGCCTCTAGTAAAGTCCTATCCCCAATTCTACCATACAGCAACCATACACAATTACTCTGATGACATGAGCTGTCCCCAGCCTATAAACTTGCACTTTTAAAAGATGAAAGCCAGGCTGAGCAAGGTGGCTCATGCCTGTAATCCTAGCACTTTGCAAGGCTGACGTGAGCAGATTGCTTTGATCTCAGGAGTTTGAGACCAGCCTGGGCAACATAGCAAAACCCTGTCTCTACAAAAAAATACAAAATTAGCCAGGTGTGGTGACGCACACCTGTGGTCCCAGCTACTTGGGAGGCTGAGGCTGGAGAACAGCTTTGAGTCCAGGAGGCAGAGGTTGCAGTGAGTTGAGATTGCCCAACTCCATCTAGCCTGGGTGACAAAGTGAGATCTTGTCTCAAAAAAAAAAAAAAGAAGAAAGAAAGAAAGAAAAGAAAAAAAAGAAAGATTGCCCAAATACCTATTAATACAAATACAAAACACAAGTGCGTCAGGTAGGGAGCCTTCTGCAAAAGAAACACGCTTTGGTGGCTCACGCCTGTAATCCCAGCACTTCGGGAGGCTGAGGCGGGTGGCTCACGAGATCTGGAAATCTAGACTATCCTGGCCAACATGGTGAAACCTCGTCTCTATTAAAAAAATACAAAAATTGGCTTGGTGTGGTTGTGTGTGCCTGTAATCCCAGCTACTCGGGAGGCTGAGGCAGGAGAATCACTTGAATCAGGGAGTCAGAGGTTGCAGTGAGCTGAGATGGTGCCACTGCACTCCAGCCTGGTGACAGAGCAAGACTTTGTCAAAAAGAAAAAAGAAAAAAAAAAGAAACATGCTTTGGTCTCCACCAAAGAAGCTCACCTTTGGAAGTTAAGACAAATCTCTAGTCCAGGTTCTGAATGATAAAGTGATTAACTCTGGAGCAGCAGTCATCAAACATAACCCTGAGATGCCCACCCTACACATACCCTAGACACAGGCCTACCCTAGACAGAGGCCTGCCCCAGACCAAGCCCCGCCCTAGATACATCCCCACCCTAGACACACCTTTTGATGGCTTTACCTAATGCAGCTTTTTAAATCCCATTCATTCAATGAGTGCCCGGTGAAAACAATTTGCTTATTTAATCCCTACCGCACCCTTATAACGTGTATACCATTTTAATCCTACTTAGACTTGAGTACTGTGGGGGCAGAAAGGTTTAGACCACAGAGTGAGCCTCTGACCCAGGCAATCTGTCTGACCTTGATCACTTTCATGTTTATAGACTGCACGCTCTGTGAGGACGGGAGCCTGTCAGGCTCACAAAAGATCCACATCACTTGATATGGATCCACATCACTTGATATTGCTTATGGAATGCTGAGATTGGAGGCAGGAGTGACCAGAGATTAACAGTGAATAAGGACATTATAAAACTAATGCTTTATGAACATCAGACCATTTGCTAATTCATCTTCTAAAAACCACCCTATGAGATAGCCAAAACCTCCATATTACAGACAAGGAAACTGTGGGCTTTCTGTTTTTTTTGTTTGTTGTTTTGTCTTTTTTCACAACTCTAAGACATGGTACTTTCTTGAATATGTGGGATAAAGTAACAACACTTGGAGGGGTTTTGTCCTCCAGGTTTGGAAAATGCAGCTCACGCCTGACAACTGTTTTACATTAATCCATCTTAATTCAGAGTGATCCACATGTTCTTCATTCTACTTAAACCAATTGCTTCAAGTTATGAGGATTCATTATATGGCCAGGCCAAAGAACAGATTTTTCACACTTTATCTTACCTAAATCTTACAGTGCCTTACCAGGATATATATTATTGTACAGATGACGCACAGGGAGATTAGCTAATTTACCTGAGGTCAAACTCTAAGAAGAGGAAAATAACTAGCAGGAATTAAAGCAGGTGAAAATAAAGGTTTTAATTGGGCAAGGTAGTGGCAGACTTGCAGGCAGGAAAGAGCCCCAGATGAACTCAATTTCTCATTTTATTCCAGGTGGATCATGGCTCTGTAACAAGAAATAAGAAAAAGGAGGAACAACGCATGGTTTTCTTCATTTCTGTGAAACGAAGGTTAACATAACTCCTTCCTTTTTTTTTTTTTTTTGATGAATTCTTGCTTTGTCACCAGATGAGTGCAGAGGCGCAATCTCGGCTCACTGCAACCTCTGCCTCCCAGGTTCAAGCGATTCTCCTGCCTCAGCCTCCCGAGTAGCTGAGATTACAGGCACACACCACCACACCTGGCTAATTTTTGTATGTTTTGTAGAGACTGGTTTCACCACATTGCCGAGGCTGGTCTCGAACTCCTGAGCTCAAGTGACCTGCCCCACCTTGGCCTCCCAAGCGCTGGGATAACAGGCATGAACCACCGTGCCCGCCCATGGCTTATTTTATTCTCAGTACCTTGAAATCACAATAGGCGGCAACTGTCCCTTCCCTCTCCCATCAAGGTGCTTCCAAAAAACATTTTTATCAGGCACCATCACTTTCTTGTTTTCATTCTTTTCTCAACTCCAGTCTCTTTATTCTCACTCCACTGTTTAGACATCACTGGTAAAAGTTAACAAACCAGCTCCTAAATTGCTCTATCTTATGGTTAATCTTCCTCCGCTAGGTCATCGAACATTGTTAGGCAATCTTTGTTTTCCTTGAAAACTCCCCTACTTCAGATTGTTTTTTCTTTTGAGACGGAGTTTTCCTCTGTTGCCCAGGCTGGAGTGCAGTGGCACGATCTGGGCTTACTATAACCTCCACCTCCCGGATTCAAGCAATTTTCCTATCTCAGCCTCCTGATTAGTTTGGATTACAGGCACCTGCCATCACACCCAGCTAATTTTTGTATTTTTAGCAGAGACAGGGCTTCACCATGTTGGCCAGACTGGTCTTAAACTCCTGACCTCAGGTGACCCACCTCCCTCAGCACCCCCAAAGTGCTGGGGTTACAGGCATGAGCCACTGTGCCCAGCCCAGATTCTTTATTAAGCTCAGCTTTGGTGGATGCTCACTAAGTCGATCGTTTTTCAAAATACCTCGTAACAGTAAGGGTCCAGCTTGTACTGAGTGCTGTGTATTGAGACCTATAATGCAGCTGTGAATAGCACAAATGCAGTCTCTGAAAATCAACATTCTGCTGAACTTTTAAAAGTACATAACTCCCAATTATCACCTGCAAAGAAAAGTCAGAACTTATTAGAATGCCTGGCAGGAAGTTTCATGACCTGACTACTATTATACTCTACCATTCAGGCCAGGTGAGGTGGCTCACACCGGTAATCCCAGAACTTTGGGAGGCTGAGACAGGTGGATCACTTTCGGTCAGGAGTTTGAGAGCAACCTGGCCAACATGGTGAAACCCCGTCTCTACTAAAAATGCAAAAATTAGCCAGGCATGGTGGTGCGTGCCTGTAATCCCAGTTGCTTGGGAGGCTGAGGCATGAGAATTGTTTGAATCTGGGAGACGGAGGTTGTAGTGAGCCGAGATAGTGCCACTGCACTCCAGCCTGGGTGACAGAGCAAGACTCTGTCCCCCCAAAAAAATATTTTTTAAAAGTTAAAATTAAAAAAAAAATTATACTACCATTTAGCTTCGCCTTTGAGACTCTTACCACCTGTGAAATCTTTGTTCTAAATGTTCTAACCAGGCTTATCCATTTCCAGGTGCTAGATACTCTTGGCCCTCCTGGTCCATCTGCTTCAGGTGCCACGGGAGAGTTCCAAGCGACTCTGGAAGAAAACAGTTTGACCAAAAGAAAATTATCAACGTGGCAATTTTATTTAAATGGTTATCTGGTTAAAATGAAAAAGACATCACTAACAACAAGTGAGTTTAAGATTCTATTATTCTGTAAAATAATTTTGTTTTCCTTAAGTGTTTTTTTTTTTTTTTTTTTTTTTTTTTTTTTTTTTTTGGTGGGTATTTGGATTTTTTTGTTAATTTTTTTTGTTTTTTTGTTTTTATTTTTTTTTTTTTTTTTTAAAAAAAAAAAAAATTTTTTTACACTTCTTTTTTTTTTTTTTTTAAATCACAACCCC
>CAUYLG010044504.1:0-43468 GCA_963573385.1 Cacajao melanocephalus | reverse complement strand
AATGTCCATTGTATAGAAGAAAAAACAGAGCCTTGGAATGATTCAGTGGCCTTACTGACATCAAGCAAAGGGCTCATCATCACTGGTCATTAGAGAAATGCAAATCAAAACCACACTGAGATACCACCTCATGCCAGTTAGAATGGTGATCATTAAAAAATCTGGAGACAACAGATGCTGGAGAGGATGCGGAGAAATAGGAACACTTTTACACTGTTGGTGGGAGTGTAAATTAGTTCAACCATTGTGAAAGACAGTGTGATGATTCCTCAAGGATCTAATTATAGAAATACCATTTGACCTAGCAATCCCATTACTGGATATATACATAAAGGATTATAAATCATTCTATTATAAAGACACATGCACATGTATGTTCACTGTGGCACTGTTTACAACAGCAAAGACCTGGAAGCAACCCAAATGCCCATCAATGATAGACTGGATAAAGGAAATGTGGCACATATACACCATGGAATACTATGCAGCCATCAAAAAGGATGAGTTCATGTCCTTGGCAGACACATGGATGAATCTGGAAACCATCATTCTCAGCAAACTGACACAAGAACAGAAAACCAAACATTGCATGTTCTCACTCATAAGTGGGTCTTGAACAATGAGAACACATGGACACAGAGAGGGGAACAGCACACACCAGGGCCTGTTGCGGTGTAGGGGAGGGATAGCAGGGGGTGGGAAGTTGGGGAGGGAACATTGGGAAAAATGCCTAATGTAGGTGATGGGGGCATGGAGGCAGCAAACGACCATGGCATGTGTGTACCTACACGACAATCCTGCAAGATCTGTACATGTACCCCAGAACTTAAAGTATAATAATAATTTAAAAAAAGAAAATGAATCAGCATTCAATCCCAGATCTATCCAACCTCATAAAGCAAGCTCTTAGCCACTGTACTTTTCTTACCTTAAATGTAATCTGGTGATTATTTAAAATGTCTTTTTAAAAATATGAACCCAAAATATCTTTTGAATTCAAAGGTTAAATTTTACCTACAAGGTATACAATAGCAATGTTCAGTATTTATTATATTTTGTTCTCAAATATTTAGGACTAGAACAAGTTACAACAGTGGTACTTCCACTTAATCTACTAAATTTTGGTTAAGACAATACTTGGAGGTTAAAACAAAAACGTGGTCAGCAACAGCAAGGATGTATTATTAAATAATAGTATTTCAACAAATAAGAAAAAAACCCACAAAACTGAAATACTAAACCTACCATAGTGTTTCCTGTCTTGATTTACAGTGTTCTGCCCCTGATAAATCAGAGTCAGTAATTCACATTTTATCTATTTTCCAAATTCTAACAGGATAACCTTCTTAAAAACTAATCGTATGTCTCCTTAATGTCTAACTCATCTAGTGCCTATCTCCCTGAAAGACTGGGGCCTGGAATACAGCAAAATATTCGTTTTCCCTGAAGCTACTGTTGCTTCATTACTACTGTTAGGCATTCTGTTGGCCCCTAGCCAGCACATCATAACGGCCCCCTCTTTCATTTCTGCAGTTCAGTTTTTGCTTAGAATGACATAAATGTCTTTTAACTACAGTGCTTTTACTTTCCATTTAGCAACGATCTTCTAATATTTTCTACCTAATCTCTGTTTTGTTAATGAATCTAATAATGATATACTATTTCCACCTTCATTTCTCCCTCTTGGCTCCCTGTCACCAGCATCAGCACATATTGACATTGCTCATTCATGCATCTGGGTTTAGGGGGAAAAGTAAGAAAAAACGAAAGTAAAAAATATCAAGCTACTCTTAGGACTTCCGCTTGATTCTTATTTGATTCTAATATCTATATTTTATGGTAATATTTTCTAACAGCTGTATGATCAGTTTAACATCTGGGGGAAAAAATGGCAATTATCTGTTACCACCCCCAATTTATGATGAAGCAAGATTAATTATCAAATCACAGAAACTATGGCAAACTTTCAAGACGTTTACTTTGGGCTAAAGAAAAAAGAAGACAGACTATGGCAGGGCCTGTCTCTTTCACCCCAGCACACATGTACTATGGAAGGATAGGCTGCCAATCAGTCTTGAATGATTTGTTATTTAATCACTTCCAGGCCTTCACTCAAATGTTATTCAAGTGTATTAACGCACTCAGCACCAAAAGGAATGACATTGTTCCTCTTTGCAAAACACATACATTTTAGGAGGAGGGAGATTATATGACACCAATGCCACAGTCCAGGGCTGAATGCAAGTTCAGAAAGAGAGGTGCAGAGTTTTATGTTAAGCTAGAGAATAAAGAGTTCACTTTAAGAGGATTAGGGAAAGGTTTGATGGAGAAGTAGCACTCAATCCCTTTAAGAAGGGCAGGATTTTGTCTGGCAGATTAAAGACGGAGGGGTTGTTAAAGCATCAGAGGCATCAGAAAGGGGATGGGCAAATAGTGGGAAATAAATTTAGGAGAATTTATTAGGGCCATGGAATATGTTGAATGCTGGCTTACATATTGAAGCAATAAATTGTAGTCCAGGAAGATCCAGTGAAGATGTTCCACACAGTCCAAAATTTGTTTCAGATCAATCTGGTAACAGTTTTTATGTTGGAATGGCGAACAAGCATGGGATTTTGGCTCCTTCCCCCCCATTTGCTCATGAACTTCAGAACCACAATATGTTTATCAGCGTTTCAACCCCAGCAACAGGCAAATAGGAAAAAAATGAAACAGAATATTAAGTCCAGTGCAAGACCCATGAGACTTGAAAAATAGTACACATGGCACTTCAAAACTGTGGGGATGGGTAATTTGGTAGATTCAATTTTTTAAAAATTTGTTCATTATACGGAGAAAGAGAAGACATAAATACAAACCAAACTGAAAAAAACAGAAGGGAATATCTTTGTTAATTAAAATTGGAAATATTTCTTGAAGACAAATATTCCAAAAGCATAAGATATGAAGCCAAGGAGATATATATTTCATAAATCAAAATTCAGTATTTCTGTTTAATGAAGGATCCCACACTGAACGTTAACAGAAAGATGGCAGTTGGAAAGGAGATATGTCAAAGATGCAAACAATAAGTCATATCTGTTATAGAAAGAACTCTAATAAATTGAGTAAAAGAAAGTAAACCCAATTTTAAAAATGAACTAAAGCCAGAAAAAGCAATTCATAGAAAAAAAAGTTTAAATGGATAATAATGCTTAAACTCATTGCTAATCCAAGATGTAAAGATTAAACCAAAAAGAAATATGTCGTTACCACTGTAAAAAAAATAGGTGAAATTAGAAAACTAGAAATTGCCAATATTTTGGTGAGTATGTGGGGATAAGGGAAAATTTATGCACTTTTGGTAGAAATAAAATCTTGATACAGTCATTCTGGAAATAAATATAATGAAATAGTGTTGAATGTTCAAGCATGGTAATATTCCTGGGTATCCATAGTCATACAGTTTGGATGTTTGTCCCCTCCAGCTCTCCAAATTGCATATTGAAATGTGATTCCCAGTGTTGGAGATGGGGCCTGGTGGAAGGTGACTGGACCATGTGGGGAGATCCCTCCTTAATGGGTTAACACCATTCTCTTAATGGAAGTGAGTTCTGTCTCAGTTAGTTCATGCAAGATCTTGTTATGTAAGTGTCTAAGACCTCCCCTGCTTTCTTGTTCCTACTCTCACCATGTGACATGCATGTTTTCCTTTTGCCTTCCACCATAATTGGAAGCTTCCTGAAGCCATCCTCAGAAGTCAAGGAGATTCCAGCACCATGCCTCCTGTATGGCCTGCAGAACTGTGAGCCAATTAAACCCTTTTTCTACAAATTACACAATATTATTCCTTTATAGCTATGTAAAAAACACTCTACACAGAAAATTGGCACTGAGGAGTGTAGTGTTGCTATAAAAATAACTGAAAAATCTAGAAGCAGCAGAGGCTGGAAGAGTTTGAAGGGCACAGAAGACAGTTTGGAACTTCTTAGAGACTTGTTAAATAATTGTGACCAAAGTGCTGATACAGGTATGGACAATCCATCATGCAAGGAGATTATAAGTCATCACTACATCCCAACAGCAAGTGAAAGGCTGAACAAATTGAAAAAATAATCTGTAACATTCTTGGATCTCTTTGGTCCTAAAGAACTGACCAAAAAACCCCAGAAAACAAAACAAAACAAAACAAAACAAAAAAAACCCTCCTGGACTCATGAAATTATAGCAAGGTTGCAGTATATAAGGTTAATATACAAAAATCAATCTGTATCCCATATAACAGCAATTGACAAGTGGAATTAGAAATTAAAAATATCCCACCATTTACATTAGCACCTTTATAAAATGAAATACTTAGATATAAAGTTAACAAAGTATGGATATATATGAGGATCTATATGACAAAAACTTCAAAACTCTGATTAAAGATATCAAAAAACTAAATAAACTGAGATATTCCATTTTCATAGACTGGATATTGTTAAGATATCAGTTCTTCTCAACTTGGTCTATAGATTGGATAGCACTACCAAACTTTAAGAATTACTATAAACCTGCAGTAAACATGAGAGTGTGGCACTGGTGAAAGAAACAAACAGGTCAATGGAACAGAACAGGAAGATCAGAAATAGATCCCAATAAACATAGTTCACTAATTTTTTCTTTATTTTTAAATTGATATGTGAAAGATGTACATATTTTCAGGGCATATGTGAATTTAGTATATTCATATAATTTGTAAAGATCAGATTGGTGTAAATAGGATATCTATTACCTTAATTATTTTTTCTTTATGCAAGAAAAGTTTAAATTATTCTCTTCAAGCATTTTTAAAACATACAATAGATTACTGTAAACTGTAATCACCCAACTGATGTATCAAACACTAGGTCTAATTTCTTTTTTTTTGAGGGGGTGTGTGGTACCCTTAATAGGTCTAATTTCTTCTATCAAGCTGTATGTTTGTACCCATTAATCAACTTCTCTTCATCCTCCCTTCCCTCTAATCTTCCTGATCTCTGGTAATCACTGATCTAATTTCTCTGTCTTCATATGATCCACTTATTTATCTCCCAGATATGAATTAGAATATGCAATATTTGTCTTTCTGCACTTGGCTTATTTTGATTAACATAATGACTTTCAGTTCCATCAACTTTTGTGGCAACGATAGGCTTTTATTTTTTATAGCTGAATAGTATTCCATTCTGTATATATACATTTTCTTTATTCATTCAGCTATTGACAGGCACATAGGTTGATTACCTATTTGGCTATTATGAATAGTGCTGCCATAAACATGGGAGTGCAGTCACATCTTCAATATATTAATTTTGGGGGGATACTATGAAATGGCTGAATGACATGGTACTTCTATTTCTAGTTTTTTAAGGAACTTCCATACAGTTTTCTATAGTAGCTCCACTAATTTACATTCCCACCAACAATGTACAAGGATTCCCCCCTTTTCCATGTCCTCGCCAGCATCTGTTAGGCCCTGTCCTTTTGATAAAACCCATTTAAACTTGGGTGAGATTATATCTCATTGTTGTTTTGATTTACTGATGATTAGAGATGTGGAACTTTTTTTTATATCAGTTGGCCATTTGTATGTCTTCTTCTGAAAAACATCTATTCAGATTTTTCTTTTTTGTCACGACCATGATTCATTCAACCAGAAAACAATGGAGGGGAAACAGTAACGTTGCAGAACCTTCAATTCTGATCATTAATGACTGAATTCTCTATGGAAATAATGATCTCCCACTCTGGCAATAAGAAAAGTTAATTCATTCTGTTCATTTGTTACACAACAAAGTTTAACTGAAGCATCTATGAAAATATGCAAAGCAGAGAAAACTCATGAACACTAAGTACCCTACAGCATTCTTTGCTTTTCAGAACTCTTATAAATGTCTTTGAAATAGCAAGTAAATGAGAACACAAGCTCTCCCTCATGTATGATTCACATGATATCAACATTTTGGAATCAAGCTGGCATAAGTCAGTTTTATAGTCATTATGGAAGTTCCTACAATCCAATTATATGTGAATTGGTGGAATAAATAAGAAGGTAGTAATACTTCTCAATCACGGTAACTTCTCTAAGGAGACAGTTTTCTTCTTTGAACTAATCCAATCCAAATTTATTTATATTTTTCTTTATTTTCTATTTTCAACTTTTGTTTTAGATTCAGTGAGTATATGTGCAAGTTTGCTACCTGGTAGATTTCATGATGCTGAGGTTTGGTGGTATGATTAATCCCATCACCCAAGTACTAAGCACACTACTCAAGTTAGTATTCAAACCCTTGCCCGCTTCCTCCCTGAAGTAGTCCCCAGTGTCAATTGTTGCCATGTTTATGTCCATGAGTCCACACTGTTTAGCTCCCAATAATAAGTGAAAACACCCAGTGCAATAGTTTGTTCTCATGCTGCTATGAAGAAAATACATGAGACTGGGTAATTTACCAAGAAAAAGAGATTTAATGGACTCACAGTTCCACATGGCTAAGGAACCCTCACAGTCATGATGGAAGGCAAAAGAGGAGCAAAGACATCTCCAACAGGGTGGCAGGCAAGAGATGATGAGAGCCAAGTGGAGGGGAAAAGCCCCTATAAAAACAATCAGATTTCATGAGAATTCACTTGCTATCATGAAAAAAGTATAGAGAAAACTGCCCCCATGATTCAATTATCTACACCTGATCTTGCCATTGACATGTGGAAATTATTAAAATTCAACATCAGATTTCTGATGGAGACAGAGTCAAATAATATCATTCCACCACTGGCCCTCTCCCAAATCTCATGGCCTGTGATCTCAAAACACAGTCATGCCTTTTCAACAGTCCCCCAAACCTTAACTCATCCCAGCATTAGTCCCCAAGTTCAAGTCCAAAGTTTCATCTGCGACCACACAAGTCACTTCCACCTATGAGTCTGTAAAATCAAAAGCTACTTAGTTACTTCCTAGATATAATGGAGGTACAGACATTGGGTAAATACGCCCATTCCAAATGGGAGAAATTGGCCATAACAAAAGGGCTACAGACCCCAAGTTGGCAAAAATAAGATGGCTGTAGATGTGAAGCTTTATTTCTGAGTTTCTATTCTCTTCCATTGGTTTATGTGTCTCTTTCTATATCAGTACCATATTATTTTGGTTACTGTAGCACTATAGTATAGTTTCAAGTCAGGTAATATGATGCCTCTGGCTTTGTTTTTCTTAGGGTTACTTTGGCTTTTTTGGTTCCATATGAATTTTAGAGGTTTTTTCCAGTTCTGTAAACATGACATTGGTAACTTGATACAAGTAGTATTGAATCTGTAGATTCAGAATGTATGGCCATTTTAACGATACTGATTCTTCATACCCATAAACATAAAGTATTTTTCATTTGTTTGTGTCATCTATGATTTCTTTGAGCCGTGTTTTTTAGTTCTCTTTATGAGATCTTTCTTTGCTTTGTTAGATGTATTTCTAGGTATTGTGTGTGTGTCTCTGTGGCTATCGTAAAAGAGCTTATGTTCCTGATTTGACTCTCAGTTTGAAAGTTATTGGTATATAAAAATGCTACTGATTTTTGTTCATTTATTTTGTATTCTGAAACTTACCTGAAGTCCTTTATTGGTTCCAGGAGTCTTTTGATGAGGTCTCTAGGGTTTTCTGAGAATAGGATCATATCATCAGCAAAAAGAGATGTTTCCCCTCCTTTTGCTATTTGGATGACTTTTACTTTTTTCTGTTTCCTGATTGCTCTGGGAAAGTCTTCCAAAACCACGCTGAATAGGTGTTATGAGAGTGGACATCCTTGTCAGTTCTCCATGGGACTCGTTCTAGCTTTTGCCCATTCAGGATGATGTTGGTTATGGGTTCGTTATAGGTGGCTTTTATTTTTTTGAGATAGATTCCTTTGATGTCTCATTTCTTAAGAGTTTTTTTCATAAAGGGATATTGCATTTTATCAAAAGCTTTTTTCACATAATTGAGATTATCATATGGTTTTTTATTTTAATTCTGTTTCGTGATGAATCACATTCATTGATTTGCACTCAACCATGCATAGCCAGGCCAAGTGCTCCTAAAACCATAGAGAGATGTCTCAACTCAAGTGGCTTCACTTTACCTTATAGACTTTATTCAGTACACTGCTTAATCATCTATTATTAAGCTGACTAAATCTATCCTTGATTCATCTTAAACTAATCCTTCTAATTGATAAAATGAATACCTAGACTACATCACTTTATTTTATTTAGGATCACTTTTGTTTCAGAATTTTAATCAAGAGTTCTAGTGAAATACTATATATCCAAGAATTTAAAATTTTTTTACTTAAAAAATCAGCATATTGTCCTTCATGTATGAACTCTATATTGCAATGAGAACAATTTTTGAAAAGCCTACCTCTTATGAATTTATAGTAAGAATATAATATATTTGAAATATCCTAAACTGTATTTATTTTAGAGGGCCCACATAAATGTTTTATTGAAAATAAAGATATTATTTCTTCTTAACTTTTTATGCAAATATTCATAAAGGGCCATTTTCATCTGGTAAGTTTGGTATAACAAAACTTGAACAGATTGAATTTTTATAATTAAGTACATTCAGCATAAATTGTGATGATTGATTATAATCTACTTCACTATAGTTGACCTTATTCAGTCATACAGCAAGAAGCTTCTTAGACCAGGATGGCCAGCTACTCTGTCATAGTTAATTAGATGGAAACTAATTACAAAAGTATGGTTGTAAAGACTTTCTTTATTAGAATGGAATTAGGTTGCCAATTGGCCAATGGGTACTATTTGATGCCAAGACTAACTGACTTCTTAGCAAAGTGAGTGGTGAATATATCTTTCAAAATAAAAAACTAAAATTACAACACAATTCCTTATGAAATTCTTATAAGATTAAGTGTGCTTAAGAAAATAAAGTAAAAAAAAACATGTGTAACTAGAATTTCTTTGGAAAACCTAGGCTTAAAATTTGTATTATATGTCATCTCCTTCGTTCTTGAATGTTGTGCTTTCTGGGACAATATTGCACTGTAAAGTGTTTTCTGGATATTTTATCTTTCTACAAATTAGATTAGACCACTGCCTCCATGGGATTATTTTAGAGCATACAAAAGACTCCTCCAAATCATCATTTACCTACTGATTTTAATTTTATTTGTTTAGCTTGAGGTTTTCCTTTCAATTAAAATCAGAGAATGCCTGAATTTGTGAGCTATGTGAAAGCAAGTTTGATATAGCAAAGAGAATTTCAAGTGGCTAGAAAAGGTATGTGGATTCCATTAAGAACAAAACGTGAAAAGAAACAGGGAAAAGCAGAGTGCTTAACACACAGGTGGCCCATTCACAATTCTACTAGATGTCCATTCAAGTATCAAGGACAAGGTACACATTTGGTGCTAGGATTTTTTGATGAATTAATCTCCCACAATACTTTATGGATTATTTGGAGGATTAATCTCTCCAAATAATTTTCTACGGCATTTATAGTTACAAACAACTTTCTAAGTAATATTTTAGCAGTAATTTATAACAAGTGCCAAGGGTACTGAACATCATACTCACACTTCAACATTTAATAAATGAAAGAAAATTCAAGTGTCCTTCCCAGTAAATTATAAAATTCAGTTAATGAGCTAGTATTGAAATCATCAAGGAAATGTTTAGTGTTTAATATTGACTCACCAGTCACTCTCATTTCCTACAAGCCAGTGGCTTGGCAGGTAGAATTTATGAGGAAAACTTTCATCACATTCTCTATATTCTCTGAGTTCTTTTAAAAATTATCCTGAAATGTTACAAAAATTCAAGAGTACTTGTACAACATAGTGACCATAGTTATTAGCAATATATTGTACTCTTTAAACATGCCAAGAGAGATTAAATGTTCTCACCATCAAAATGATATCTATGTGAAGTAATGTATGTTAATTAGCTAGATTTAGCCATTCCACAATGTATAGATTCTTCAAAACATCGTGTTTATAATAATTACATACAATTTTATCTGTCACTTTAACAACCAATCAGTAAAATAAATAAATGAAATGAACCAGTTTAGAGGAGAACACAAATGACCTGATGGAGCTGAAAAACACAGCACCAGAACGTTGCAAAGTGTACGCAAGTATCAACAGCTCAATAGATCAAGTGGAAGAAAGGATATCAGATACTGAAGATCAACACAATGAAATGAAGTGAAAAGACAAGATTAGAGAAAAAAGAGTGAAAAGAAGCAAACAAAGCCTCCAAGAAATATAAGACTGCGTGAAAAGACCAAATCTGCATTTGATTTGTGTACCTGAAAATGATGGGTAGAATAGAACCACATTGGAAAACACTCTTCAGGATATTACCCAGGAGAACTTCCCCAACATAGCAACACAAGCCAACATTCAAATTCAGGAAATTCAGAGAACACCAAAACATACTCCTTAAGAAGAACAACCCCAAGACATATAATCGTCAGATTCACCAAGGTTGAAATGAAGGAAAAAACTTTAAGGGCAGTCAGAAAGAAAGGTCAGGTTACCCTCACAGGGAAGCCCATGAAACTCACAGCAGATCTCTTGGCAGAAACCCTACAAGCCAGAAGAAAGTGTGGGCCAATATTCAACATTCTTAAAGAAAAGAATTTTCAACCCAGATTTTCATATGCAGCCAAACTAAGCTACATAAGCAAAGGAGAAATTAAATCCTTTACAGACAAGTAACTGCTAACTTTGTCACCACCAGGCCTGCCTTACAAGAACTCCTGAAGGAAGCACTAAACATGGAAAGGAACAATCCATACCAGCCATTGCAAAAACATACCAAATTGTAAAGACCACTGATGCTATGAAAAAAAACCGCATCAACTAACAGGCAAATAACCACCTAGCATCATGATCACAGGATCAAATTCACACATACATAACAATGTTAACCTTTAATGTAAATGGGCTAAATACCCCAATTAAAAGACACAGACTGGCATTGGATAAAGAAGAAAGACCCATTGGTGTGCTGTATACAGGAGATCTATCTCACATGCAAAGACACATATAGGCTCAAAATAAAAGGATGGAGGAAGATTTACCAAGCAAATGGAAAGCCAAAAAGAGAAAAGAAAGAAAGGAAAAAAAAAAAGCAGGGTTGCAATCCTAGTCTCTGACAAACAGATTTTAAACCAACAAAGATCAAAAGAGACAAAGAAGGGCATTACATAATGGTCAAGGGATAAATGGAACAAGAGGAGGTAACTACCCTAAATATATGTGCACCCAATACAGGAGCACCCAGATTTATAAAACAAATTCATAAGACCTGCAAAGAGACTTAGAATCCCACACAATAAAAGTGGGAGACTTTAACACTTCACTGTCAATATTAGACAGATCAACGAGACAGAAAATCAACAAGGATATACAGGACTTGAACTCAGCTCCAGACCAAGCAGACCTAAGAGACATCTACAGAACTCTCCACCCCAAATCAACACAATACACATTCTTCTCAGCACCACATTGCACTTATTCTAAAACTGACCACATAATTGAAAGTAAAACACACCTCAGCAAATGCAGAAAAACAGAAATCATAACAGTCTCTCAGATCACAGTGCAATCAAATTAGAACTCAGGATTTAAAAGCTCAATCAAACCCTCGAAACTAATGGAAACTGAACAACCTGCTCGTGCATGACTACTGGGTAAATAATGAAATGAAGGCAGAAATAAAGAAGTTCTTTGAAGCCAATGATAAAAAACACACAGTGTACCAGAATATCTGAGACACATTTAAAGCAATATGTAAAGGAAAATTTATAGCACTACATGCCCACAAGAAAAAGCAGGAAATATCTAAAATTGACACCCTAACATCACAATTAAAAGAACAAGAGAAGCAAGAGCAAACAAATTCAAAAGCTAGCAGAAGATAAGTAGTAACAAAGATCAGAGTTGAACTGAAGGAGATAGAGACATGAAAAACCCTTCAAAAATCAATGAATCCAGGAGCTGGTTTTTTTGAAAAAATCAACAAAATAAACCGCTACCCAAACATAAAGAAGAAAAGAGAGAAGAATCAAATAGATGCAATAAAAAATAATAAAGGGGTGTCACCACCGATCCCACAGAAACACAAACTACCATCAGAGAATACTATAAACACCTCTATGCAAATGAACTAGAAAATCTTGAAGAAATGGATAAATTTCTGGAAATGTATGCCCTCCCAAGACTGACCCAGGAAGCAGTTGAATCCCTGAATAGACCAATAACAAGTTCTGAAATTGAGGCAGCAATTAATAGCCTACAAACCTAAAAAAGTCCAGGACCAGATAGATTCACAGCCGAATTCTGCCAGAAGTACAAAGAGGAGCTGATACCATTCGTTCTGAAAATATTCCAAACAACAAAAAAAAGAAGGAATCCTCTGTAACTCCTTTTATGAGGCCAGCAACATCTTGATACAAAAACCTGACAGAGACACACACACACAAAAAGAAAATTTTAGGCAAATATCCCTGATGAATATCAATGTGAAAATCTTCAATAAAATATTGGCAAACCCAATCCAGCAGCACATCAATAAGCTCATCCACCATGAGAAAATCAGCTTCATCTCTGGGATGCAATGCTGGTTTAACATATTCAAATCAGGAAATGTAATCCATAACATAAACAGAACCAATGACAAAAACCACATGATTATCTCAATAGATGCAGAAAAGGCCTTCAACAAAATTGAACAGCCCTTCATGCTAAAAACTTTCAATAAACTTAGTATTGATGGAACTTATCTCAAAATAATAAGAGCTATTTATGACACACCCACAGCCAATATACTGAATGGGCAAAAACTGGAAGCATTTTCTTTGAAAACAGGCACAAGACAAGGATGCCCTTTTTGATGCCTCCTTTTCAACATAATATGGCCAGGGCAATCAGGCAAGAGAAGGAAATAAAGGATATTCAAACAGGAAGAAAGGAAGTCTAATTCTCTGTTTGCAGACGCATGATCATGTGTTTAGAAAACCCCATTGTCTCAGCCCAAAATCTCCTTAAGCTGACAAGTAACTTCAGCAAACTCTCAGGATACAAAATTAATGTGCAAGTATCAAAAGCATTCCTATACAGTAATAACAGACAGAGAGCCAAATCATGAGTGTCCTCACATTCACAATTGCTACAAAGAGAATAGAATACCTTGGAATACAACTTACAAGGGATGTGAAGGACCTCTTCAAGGAGAACTACAAACCACTGCTCAAGGAAATAGGAAACAAACAAATGAAAAACAATTCCATGCTCATGGATAGGAAGAATCAATACTGTGAAAATGGCCGTACAGCCCAAAGTAATGTATAGATTCAATGCTATCCCCATTAAGCTACCAAGCTACCACTGACTTTCTTCACAGAATTGGAAAAAACTACTTTAAATTTCAAATGGAACCAAAAAGAGCCTGCATAGCCAAGACAATAAATTATAAATTATTCTACTATAAAGACACACACATGTGCATGTTTATTGCCTGCATTTTTCACAATAGCAAAGACTTGGAATCGACCCAAATGTCCAGCAAAGATAAACTGGATAAAGAAAACGTGGCACATATATATCATAGAATACTATGCCATAAAAAAGGATGAAATCATGTCCTTTGCAAGAACATAGGTGAAGCTAGAAACCATCATTCTCAGCAAAGTAACACAAGAACAGAAAACCAAACACTACATCTTCTCATTTGTAAGTGGGAGTTGAACAATAAGAACACATGGACACAGGGAGGGGAACATCATGCACTTGAGCCTGTCGGGTGCTGGGGCCTAGGGGAGGGACAGCATTAGGTGAAATACTTAATGTAGATGATAGAGTGATGGGGTGCAGCAAACCACCATGGCATGTGTATGCCTATGTAACAAACCTGTACATTCAGCACATGTACCCTAGAACTTAATGTATAAAAAGTAAATAAAGAAATGAATACAATAAAAATAAAGTAAATCTTAAAAATAACATCTTTTAATTACAACTTCCATACCAGCATCCTACGTTATAAATTTCATGTTTTCTTTAATAGCTAAAAATGGATTCTGCAAGTATGAAGTTATTGAATGTATATCAACCTTTTTTATAATAGAGAGACCAAGGCTACGCTACCTAACAGAGAGAATAATGTAATTCATTCTACTTTCCCACTGTTAAAGTTTAGGAGCTAAAGAGAGCCATACTAACTTGCAACTGCTTTGATTATTCCCTGTGTAAGGCAAGTCTCATCTGACTATATTGACATAAATGGTTTACAGAATTCAAGTGATTTGATTTAGCAAATTAGAAGGATGTTATGTATTAAGTTATCATGATGATCTATGGTTCCTAAGTGAGTTCGCCAGGAAAAAAACATTGGTGAAAGTCAAACTTTTTACAGACTCTAGGTTTTAATTTCAGCTATCTAAAAATCTGCAGACTTGGAGGGAAAAAAATGTATCTTTAATCAGACATTGTTAATAAGTAACTGCTCTGTTAAGTAAACATTATAAAGATAACCTACTCACTAGATCTTTGGTTCTGACTCTCCTTATCCCTTAAGAAGTTATATCTTCATCTAAGCAAATAGTTACAATAGTATTATTACAAGCTATTATCACAATATTAATAATTAGTAATAATTATTACAATAGTAATATTTCCTTAAAACTGCCAGAAAATTAACCGCATAAACACATTAAAAGTTAAAGCT
Source organism: Cacajao melanocephalus (assembly GCA_963573385.1). NCBI lineage: Eukaryota > Metazoa > Chordata > Mammalia > Primates > Pitheciidae > Cacajao > Cacajao melanocephalus. Next base: position 28,735 of record CAUYLG010044504.1, on the reverse strand, counting down.
TTGTGTTTGTTAAAGAAAAAAAAAAATTAAGAATGGAATTAGAATACGACATAGCATAGTAAACTGACCATCTTATATACACCCTTAAAATCACCTAGGAACTAATTTATAAATATAGCAACATCAAGAAAATGTATGTTTGATGTGTTATTTCCTTTTGTGTAGGACTCTGGGTTTTTTTTTTTACTTTTAAGTAAGTCATCCATTACTTAATAGTATACGACTCTTCTTGGTCAATAGTAAGTTTAATGTTTTAGGCTTTTGGATAATGAAAATTAGTGTAATTTCCCATTTTCCATCCTAGACTACTCTTGAGTAAACAATACATTAGCATTTCTAATCTTGCTCTTTATTTAAATGAGAGGTGTGGCAATATGTAGCGAAAAATGGACCAGCATCAGCATGAAGAAAGGAGGAAGATTAAGTGTCTGATATTTTTCTTTACAACCTTTCACCCATCTTGAAACTGGCCTCAAATTATTTGTTAAATACAAATTCATACGAAAAATAAAATTACATAAAGGCTGAAAATAGTCTGCAATGTGTAATCATATTAATCTACTTATGGCATTTTACATTTACTATGGTGAGTTCTGTTGTTCTGCTTATATATAAGGATTTTGAACAATCTGATATTTCTCTTAAAAAGAAATATTGGAATGGAAAATTGAAAAGTAAATAGAAGGGCAATGCAAAATGGATTGCACTGTGAAGAAACATTAAAGAATATGTCATTTTAAACCAATCATTGGTATATAAAATGTATTTTTAGATATTTTACTGTTTGTTTTTATCTCCCACAGATGACCAAAAAGTGAGTTTCAGTTGTCTCACCTGTATCTCAGTTAGAAGAATAAATAACATTTTGTCTAACAGAATGTGATTCTTTAATGCTAACCTTACTTGTTCTGGGGAAGAAGCTACACACTGGAAGATATTTTCAAATATGCAAATATTTTATTACAATGCTTTACAATCTCTTTTTTTTTCCAACTTTCATTATTTGTTTAATGACCTTATTTCCAACTTCACGATAAGCTCCATGTATGCAGGGACTCTGTGTATTGTATTTTTTACTGCATCTGACAGCATCTAACACAATACCTGGTACAGACTGGGGACTTGATAAACAGTTGTTGCATGAATTAATTGAAGAAGGAATTGTCTGAAACACTTGCTCTGGAGCACTGAGCCACATAAGAAGATATTTGACTTCCCTGGACACCAAGCGACAAATTCACTGGGTTGGCACTCTGGTAAACAGTTCCAACTACACCAGACATATTCACCAAGGTGCCAGATATGGGAGTAAAGCCCTCTTTGACCCTCTAGACAAGCTAAATTTCATGGAATGACCTCTATCGATGCCACATGAAACAGAAGGATCACCAGCAAAGTTCTGCTGAAATTTCAGAGTCCAAAGTTGGTAGATATAATGAACTAATAATTTTTTTAAGCCTCTAAAAATTTGGGGTAATTTGTTATGCAGAAATAGGTAATAGGAAATAGATAACAGGTAACAATGGGAACTTTAAAAAGGCTTAAAAATTAGACCGTCAATTTTAACTTATAGCTTATTTTCAATTCCTGTCAGTTTAAAAAAGATTAAACAGATGTAATATCAATCTTTTAGAGAAGACTTTGATGAACATTTCATTATTTTAAATTAGTAAGTCAAGCTACTTTAACTTCATCTAATAGTTTACAAAGTCTTCTAAGCTATCATTGTAGAGGGCAAATTATAGGCTCAAAAGATGCATTGATATGTAGAGCCACGACTTGTTGAAGAATAATATCCAAAGGTTGTTAATTAATTACTTGGTTTCAATCTGACAGAATACCTATAATGGAACGTTACAGGATATTCTCCCTGTCTGTTCTCTTAATATTTTCCATGAATTATTAAGACACAAAAAATTATTTATAAAATAAGAATAATGTTTGGAAGAGTATGTAATACAATTAATGCTATGGAAATTAGTTAAACAATCTGAAGCATTATACTAAAACATGATAAGTTTCTTTTTTGCTATAGTTAAAAAAACACATATCATTAAATTTACCATCTTAGTCATATTTAAGTGTAGGGTTAAATATATTCTCATAGTTGTCAAACATCTCTGTAACTGTTTCATCTAGAGAACTGAAACTGTATACCCTTGAAACACTAATTCCTCTTTCCAATCCCGCCATCCCTTGGCAACCACCATTCTACTTTCTGTTCCGTGAGTTTGATCACTCAGATAGTGGAATTATGTAGTATTTGTCTTTTTGTGACTGGTTTATTTCACTTAGCATAATATCCTCAAAGTTCATTCATGTTGTAGAATGTGTCAGAATACTTTATTTTTAAGGCTGGATAATATTCCACTGAATGCGTATCACACATTTTCCACTTCTCCACGTCCTTGCCACACTTGTTATTTTCCATTCTTTAGATAGTAGCCATCCTAATGGATGTAAAACAAGATCAACTTTTGAGTGTATAGGGAAAGAGGGAAAATATTTGGTTTCCTGGCACTTCAAGTAAGTCTTGCTGACTGTAAGTTTAATATGATTGAACAATGTAACGGCTACCACAACGCTGCTTCAATTTTAGGCTACATGGACAGAATTGTAGTGTCTAAATCATGGTAGATAAGACTTTCACTCTTCTCTGAACTTTTCACATCATATTAGAGCACTGTTTTCAATTCTGAATATCACATTATAAGACACAAAGTGATTATCTTCTGAGACATTCTTTCCAGATGAAGGATATGGAAATTTTTAATTAAGAGAAACTACTGAAAAAACTAGCAACTGTATTGGGCAGAAAAGAAGCCCAAAGGGAGCAATAATGATTATGTCAAATATTTAAAAGGATGTCAAACAAAAGACTATCTGGTCTTAACTGCTCCAAAAATCAAAATGAAGTCTAAAAGACAGAAGAACCTAGGAACCTTCTACCATCTGAAACTGTCTTAACAATGGAATGGGTTCACTTAGCATGTTGATTCTCCCTTCTTGAGTTGATAGTCCAAGGAGAGAGTAAAGATGATTTTCAACGATATTATAAAAAGGAAATTACACTATTATGGAATCTAAACTACCTTCTACTCGACATACCATGATTATATTTTCAAATAGTGGAATAAAAATGATTTTGAATTTTGTAAAACTAACCTGTTTCCCAGTTCTACCAAGGAGTAAATGTATGCAAACACTCACACATAAATAGGTTTTTGTTTTGATCTCGTCATAACCAGTGTCAATTACCTGTCCTACAAATCTCTTTCATGCTCCTCATGTCAAATAATTATCTAAAAGTATTGAAGAATGATTAATGGAAAAGAGAAAGAGTCAACACTAGTCCACATTACTATTACTCACATTCTTAACTTTTGAAATTTGATGGATGGTTTTGCCATTTTCAAGATGTGTTTGAACAAGCTACCTTTGATAAAATGTGTTTTTCCAAATGCTGCTGACATGTAGCATATTGCAATTAAAGTCAGCTGTTAGAAATGACTGTTGATTGCTTATAATATATATACTCATATATATGAACATAAACAAAGCATAGGCAATGTCTTATCTATAGCACTGAGAATTTCTTTATCTCTTCAAAATGTTTAGGAATGTTGGATCAAGCAAAACTAACCACTTATGAGAAACTTTGAAATGTAACATATTTTTACAGTTTTTTTTGGAGTGGGGGAACAATCAGGATAAATGCATATGTGAGGCTAGTGATTCAAAAAATGAGAAAATATATAAGCTATTCTTCATGCAGAGGATAAAACCGGGTACAAATTTTTAGGCTCCTCTATTTCCTCACTAATCACTTTAACCCCAGACAGGTCATTGCTCGAACAAGTCAAAGAGCCAAACTTATGTTAGGGAATTTATTTTTCATTGGTGTTTTGTAAGGAAGGGGGCACCATTTATACATATATCCATGTGTAATCCATTAATATTAACCTTTGAGTATGACAGATGAATTCAATTTCATAGATCATATGTTTGAGTCAAGTAATTTGAGTAATTATACTTTGCTGATTCCTAGTCTCAAAATATCACAGTAAGTTCATCAATACCTTCTATACTTTTGAGGAGAAATATCTATTTTATACTACCATTAATAACTGAAACTTCTATTTCTCCTAACAGTTAATTTTACAGATGTGAGTAAGAGCATGGCATTTCTCCATGATAAATCTCTATTTTGATCTTGCAGTTTTCCAAACACTTTGGCCTTGTTTAATTTGGCTTTTATTTGTTATTTTATGTTGAGGGTGAAGGAGCAGATAAGGCTGTCTACAAAAGGCCACTGGGAACATTTTGGGGATGGAAAGTTTTGCCTCTTAATTGATTAGGTGGTTACATAAACATATTTGCACCATTGTTAAAATTGTGTCATTGCTTAGCTATGTATATTTTTAAATAGGTAATTACTGTACATAAATTGACCTCAAAAATATGTGCAGGTTTGTTTTGTGGGTAAATTGCATGTCATTGGGGTTTGGTGTATCAATGATCCCATTACAAAGATAGTAAGCATAATACCCAGCAGTTACTTAAAAAAAAAATATATATATATATATACATATATATATATATATATATATATATATATATATATATATATATCTTAGTCATTCAGTTTAAGACTACAACCTTAATTTTAGAAATCACTTTTTTTGTGTGTCCTTTGTTTTTATAATTTCAGCATGCAGAGCTTCAGATAAAGTTCAAAAATCACATTACTTAAGCACTGAAGACAGTAAGACTAGAAGATCAACTATGAAAATCCTAGAAAAAAAATACAAGCAGTCAAAAAACAAAATGGGAAAAAAATACTAAGCAACTAAAAACTCCCAATAAGAAAGAAAAATGGACAGACTTCCAGGGGACTACTGCTCACAAAATGTACATTTTTCAGTTTTTGAAAACTTCATGTTCTTCAAAAGGATTTTTCTTCCTGGAATCTTCCAACTAATGCCTTATTCTTCTAGGTTCTATTAATTAAGTTCTTAAAAGCTCACATTTTCCTATGGAGTCCTCTCTCAGAGTTTTTGATAAATGGAAAGTAATTTTTTGGAAAAAAAAAAAAAGACTGTTTCATCATAATGAAATAATAGTTAAGAGTAGATTTGTTACAATGGAAGAGTATTAGCTATAAAAAGGAATCGAGTACTGATACATGCTACAAATGGGATGAACCTCAAAAATATGCTGAAAAAAAACAGACACAAAAGGACACATACTACATAATTCCATGTATATGAAACATCCAGATTAGGTAAATTCATAGAAAAAGCAGATTAGTAGTTGCCAAGGTTTGGGGAAGGGAGGAATGAGAAGTGAAGCCTTAATGAGTAAAGGGCACTATTTCTTTATTTTGTGATGATGAAAATGTTGCTGAGTAATAGATCTCAAAACCTATTGCTCACGTATCTGAAACTCTGTACTTGTTTACCAATAACTGCCGGTTTCCTTCCCCTCCACTATCCCAGCCCTTGGTAACCATCATTTTAATATCTATTTCTACTTCTATGAGTTCAGCTTTTTTACTTATTTTACATATAAATTAGATCATGTAGTATTTTACTTTCTGTGCCTGGCTTATCTTATTTAGCATAAAGTCCTCCAGATTTATCCATATTCTTGCAAATGATAGGATTTTCCTATAAGGCTGAATATTATTCCACTGTGTATGTATACCACATTTTCTTTGTTTTATCTGTTGATGGATACCTAGTTTCCATAATTTGGCTATTGTAAATAATGCTACAATTAACATGGAACTGCAGATATCCATTCTACATATTAATTTCAGTTCTTTTTGACATATCCCTAGAAATATGACAAATGGGTTGTATGGTAGTTCTACTTTTTGTTTTTTGAAGAGCTTCTTTGTTGTTTTCCATAAGGACTGTACTAATTCACATTCTAGCCTACAGTATATAAGAGTTCCCTTTCCTCTACATCCTCTCCAACACTTATCTTTCATCTTTTTGATAAAAGCCTGTGAGGTTACAAGTCACTGTGGTTTAACTTACATTTTCCTAATTAATGACACTAATCATCTTTTCATGTATGTATTGGCCATTTATATGTCTTCTTTGAAGAAAGTATTGTTTAGATCCTTTGCCCATTTTTTCATCATTGTTTTCTTACTATTGAGTTGTTTGAGTTACTTATATATTTTGGAAATTTACCCCATATCATATATATGGTCTGCAAGTATCTTCTCCTATGCTGTGAGTTGTCACTTCCTTCGTTAGTTGTCTTACCTGCTCTGCAGAAGCTTTTTGATTTGATTTTATACAATTTGTCTGTTTTTGCTTTTGTTGCCTGTGTTTTGGGTTCATATTTAAAAAAAAAAATCAGTGCCCAGTTGTCACAGAGCTTGTCTGCTAAGTTTTCTTCTAATGTTTTTACAATTTCAGATATTATGTTTAAGTCTTTAGTCTATTTTGAGCTGATTTTTGAATATAAGGTAAGATAAGTGTCTAAAATTCCTTCTTCTACATGTAGATATCCAGTTGTCTCGACACCACTTATTGAAGAAACTGCCTTCTCCCCATTGTGAGTTCTTTGTTGAAAACCAATTGATTATTAATACACGAATTTACTTCTGGGCTCTATAGTCTCTTCCACTGGTTTATCTGTGTTTTTATGTTCTGTAGAATATTTAAAGTCAGGTATTGTGATGCCTCCTGGTTGGTTCTTTTGCTCAAGATTGCTTTGACTGTTTAGGGTCTTTTTCTGTTTTATACAAATTTTAGGATTTTTTTCTATTTCTGTGAAAAATACTTTAGAATTTTGATAGTGATTGCATTAAATCTATAGATCACTCTAGTTAGTACGGACATTTTTACAATATTAATTTTTTAATCCATGAACATATCTTTCCATTTATTTGTGTTTTCTTCAATTTCTTTCATCAGTGTTTTATAGTTTTCAGTAAACAAGTCTTTTAGCCCTTTGGTTAAATTTACACCTGAGTATTAAGTTTTTTTTTATTGCTTTTTAAAATGGGATTGTTTTCTTAATTTTCTTTTTCAGTAATTGATTATTAGTACATAGAAACACTACTGAATTTTTAATGTTGATTTTGTATCCTGCAACGACTGACAACTTATCAATTTAGCATTACATAAGTAATGCATTGTAGTATGATGTTAGCATGGCTACAACATCACTAGGTGATCAGTTTTTCAGCTCTATCGTGTATGTGGTTTGTTGCCCAAAATATTGTTCTGCAGTGCATAACTGTATTTGTAAAAGCTCTGTATGATTAGAGTGCACAATGCCAGAAAACTGAGAATCAATAGTCAAAGAAATTAAGAATCACTGGTCAAGATCTTCCAGGGCAATGGTAGATAATAGCAATAGCAGAAACACTTGTCTTCTATGAGAGTTTAATGGGAATGCTTTCATTAATTTTAAATGCAATCATAGCTTGTGGTTTTATATACTCTCAAGAAAACAGCCTTCTATTCCTGAATAAAAACTTAATTCAAATATTGATATTTGTAAAAAAAAAAAAAAAAAAAAAAATGGAAGGGGAGGGGGGGGGGGGGAGGGAAGGGAAAGTAGAAGAGATAGAAAGTTAGTTCAAGACTTGTGCTTTCAGTGCCTTATTATTCTCTGTCCTATTTTATATATTTATCTTGAATGCTACCTTGATCTATATATGTATCTTATTATCTATATTAATATTACACATATCCATCCTATTCTATTGCTTTTTTCCTTTTTTCTTTTCCTTTTTTTTTTTTGACATGGAGTCTTGCTCTGTCATCCAGGCTGGAATACAATAATGTCAACTCACTGCAAACTCTGCCTCCCAGGTTCAAGCAATTCTGCAATTCTCCCTGCTTCAGCCTCCCCAGAAGCTGAGATTACAAGTGCCTACCTGTATTTTTTAGTAGAGTCAGGGTTTTGCCATGTTGCCCAGACTCATCTTGAACTCTTGACCTCAGGTGATCACCCCGCCTTGGCCTCCCAAAGTTCTGGTACTGCAGGTGTGAGTCACCATGCCCAGCCTCACCCTATTACTTTTTAATATGTTAATATTAAGTGTTGTTTGTAAAAGGCATGGTCTACTAGGCAACAGCATCTTGAAAGAAGCTTTGAGCTTCAGGTCTACAAACCTAAGTTTGTGTCATTTCTCTTGCGATTCCAATTATAAATTGTTTTCACCTTGGGCAAGCTGTTTAATCTTTCCTGTTTGAGATTTCTTATCTTTAAAATGAGGGTGATAGTATCATGAATCTCAGAGCTGTTGTGAGGATAAAATATAATAGTTTACTTGAAAGTAGTTTGCAAACTGTCAAGTTCTATGTAAATGATAAAATAATAGGCACTATGTAAGTGTAACAGCTGTGACTAGAAATGAAGTCATCTAATGCCCAAATGGTATGCTTCCCCCTTTTAAAAAATGTGCTAAAGTAGACTTTTGGAAGCTATTGATGTCTGTCAGTTGTGGACTCAGCTAGTGCTTCAAAAATGACTAAAACAAAGAAGAGAAAACAGGGAGTCACAGTCATATTTTATTTGTGTGTTTGTCTCTCCATGAATTTGTCTTTCAATCACTTTCTAGATGCCAAACAAGCTAGAGGCAAGTCTCTGTAGCATTAGTGATTAAACAGACATATGAAACAAATTAGATAATGTCACCATGACAACCAGTGAGGCTGTTTAATATACATCAACATTTCTATGGTATGTATTGGGTAAAAAACTGACCTAAGACCGGGTGCAGTGGCTCATCTGTAATCCCAGCACTTTGAGAGGCTAACACAGGCAGATCACAAGGTCAGGAGTTTGAGACCAGCCTGGCCAACATGGTGAAACCCTGTCTCTACTAAAAATACAAAAATTAGCAAGGCACAGTAGCACATACCCGTAATCCCAGCTACTTGGGAGGCTGAGGCAGGAAAATTGCTTGAATCCAGGAGGTGGAGGTTGCAGTGAGCCTAGAATGTGCCACTGTACTCCAGCCTGGGTGACAGAGCAAGACTCTGTCAAAAAAGAAATAAAAAGAAAAACTTACCTAAAAATACTTATGCAATGAGATTTTTGAATTATAAATTCTGCTCAAATCCTAATCAAATCTTAAAGTACTTTTCTTTTTAAGTTACATAAGGATTTTCAAAATTTCCTTACATATTTTTCAAAGGATACAATTCAAAATTACACAAGATGATAGAAAACTACTTTTTGTTTTGATACAATTAATCCAAGCAGGACTACAGAGCACAAAAAAAGGAAGGTACTCCTTTTGCCCACAACAAGCCATTGCTTTCCTAGAGTAACTCTATTAACAGTTTTACACCTATTTTTCTGGAATGATTTTAGGCATATGAAAGCATATATACACATACTCTCATCTTATAATGCATTGTCTACTTAAAGCATATATCTATATATTCTTTATTATCTATTGATTTATTTCTGTAGTATAGCTTCACAAAAATAGGGTTTCTAAGGACAAGGATTGTTTGTGTGTGTGTGTGCACACATGCACACTTAATTTAATAAAACATTCATAGATTATTTTCCAAATGTAAAACAATCACAGTAAATATATGAGAGTAGGGGCAAGGGTGAAGAAGGGTATAGAGGAATAGAAAAGCAGGAACTTTTTGTTTCTGGATACAGAGGTCTCTTGAGAGCCCACTTGAAACCAAACACACCCTACGTTCCTGCACTGAGGTGAGCCAATAACTTTTCTACTTTTCCTTGAACTAATTCAAATACAGTTTTACACTTGCAGCTGAAATGGTTCTAGCCAGAAACAATCCTCAAAGTAATGAGTTCGATACTGTATTTTTCAGAAACCACAAGTGGTCTACTATTTTTCCTCATTTTTGTTCCACCCTCATTCTCTTAGTATTGTCCTTGAAATTAATTGAAGGCATTTTTTTTTACTATCGTACTATTTTCCACCATGGATGCTGCTCTCTCATGATGTATGTGACCAAATCTCATGGCATGGAAGTTGCTTGATAACTTGAGAATTTCTTCTAGAATTCTCTTCTAGTCACAACACCTTAACTTTCACACTTACACTAAATGCACTCTTGCACCTGCAATTTTCATAAGGATTATACATACCAACCATTCTTTCAGCATCTGCTTACAGTTCCTCTCTCTCCTTCGTGCATAGATCAGACTGAAAGATGGGTCTTGTCAGAGTATCAATTATTGGTAACAATTCTGTCTTCCAGAATTTTCTCCACTACTTTCCTAGAATACCCTTCTTCTACTAAAGCCTTTATTTCCTCTTTCTAGTGATTCTTCAATCCTTAAACCAATCTAGTTGTTACAAAATTTGTGCATCACTTTGAAATATTTTATTGCTACAATAAATGTCACAAAACATACTTTCTCTAAAGTGACCCTGAAAAAAAATGTAGCATGTAGATCCATTAGGTATAATTCTCAACAGTGAGAAAAGTTGCATTTCTCTAACAACATAAACTTCAATGACAGACATATTTTGTAAACACAAGCACAAATTTACACTAAATTTATGTACTGATTCCAATTGACAGTGACACAGCTATGAGTAGGAGACATAAAATTAAAAATAACCATTGGAGAAAATAGCCATAAAGGATAGATGTATGAAAAAGTATTACTCTATATTTAAATAAGTTGTTACTTTTTTGTACTTGACATGCTTTCAAAATACCTAATGCATTTTTTCCAGTATATGATGCATAATGCTCAAACACTACAGTACCATTATGTTCATTTCTCCAATTTTATCTAACGTAAACAAAAAGTTGGTAGAACCTGTTGAAACTATAACAGGACTAATGATACAACATTGCTTTATTTTGTACCATAGTTGTGACTCTTTACTCCCCCTATCTCCTAACATCAAAATATTTAGGGGAAAACAATTGAATTAAATTCTTAAAGAACATCTGACTAAATGTAATGGTGTCCAGGTATGTGGCATTTTCCTGGCACAACTCATGTCTGAATTGGGTGTCACATGGAGTTTATGATTGATAAAATTACAAATAAAACAGAATGCCAGAATGTTTGGTAACTGCAGTATGGTGCAGGGCCCCCAAGATCAAAATTGAAAAGGTGCAGAATGGATGCCCCAACACATTTTTTAGGCCGAAAATATTTTGGTGAAGAAAGAACTGTGGAAGGTTATAGAGGCAAGTCCATATTTATTATACATCAATCACCAGAAAGTGATGAGCAAAGAAGAGATCTAATAAAAAAATCAAGAGACTTAACACTTATAGAATCATTTAAAGTGAAAAATACTGGGTATTTTCACTAGGGAAAATCAAAGTACTTTTGATGAATAGTAACTCTCATGTGAACAGTTTTGGAGCATTAGTTTCTCTATTGTGTACTAAAGCCTTTATGTGTTTAAGCCTTCTGCTAAGCTCGTGGAAAAATGTGATTGTGAGACTAAGGAAGAACTGCTAAAAAGATAAGTGTTTTGACAGTGATTGGTTGAGATTCGTGAAGTGTAAAGTATATACAAAAAGTTAAAGATAAGATAACCAATTTTGGCATCAGAACATAAAATATGTCAATGATACATACACATATATATCCATAGATATACATATGCCATTATATATATGTTCACACCAATGTATTTATTATAGAGCAACACATAAGAACAGAACTATAAAAAAAAATTCTTTCTAAAATTTCCATATATGGAAGAGACAGACTAATTCATGGTAGACCAATTCTCACACAAAGAAAAAGAGAAGTAGATAAAATATAAAATTATCTCTTTGAAGACATTAGGAAGCTATGATGACAGCACCTGAAGAAACCAGTTAAAAAGAAAAGGGAAACTTACTGAAAGAATAACATTCCATATTATTTTTCTTCTCACTGCAAGAGCAGAAACTGAGAAGCTGAAAAATAAGCAGAGCTGTAACAGTGCTATATGTTGGGAAGGAAAAGTATTGGCAGTCAGAGCCTAACGAGGTGAGATAACATAAGTAAATACTCCAGCTTTCAGGTAGAAATTATTAAGGTAGACCAGATGTGGTGGCTCACGTCTATAATCCTAGAACTTTGGGAGGCCGAGGCAGGTGGATCACCTGAGGTCAGGAGTTCGAGACCAGCCTGGCCAACATGGTGAAACCCCATCTCTACTAAAAATACAGAAATTAACTGAGTGTGGTGGCAGACACCTATAATCCCAGCTTCTCAGGAGGCTGATGCAGGAGAGTTGCTTGAGCCCAGGGGTCAGGGGTTGCAGTGAGCTGAGATCACGCCACTACACTCCAGCCTGGGTGGCAGAGTGCAACTCGATCCCACCCCCAACCCCCTGCTCCAAAAAAAAGAAAGCAAATTATTAAGAAAAAGACCCTATAGTATTTATGAATCAAAAATATACCTATAACAACCTACAAACACAGAAAGTCAAGATTGAAACAATTCAATTCTAGATATAGTATGGTGATCCATTTCTTAGCTATCAAAATCCTAAAGGAAATAATCTATAGGAAGAGATAATATCATCCAGATCATCTACAATTTTTATACATGTAGCTGGTATTTAATTGAAAATTACCATAAAAACACAATATTTGATAAAATGGAAAAAAGAAAATAGAAGGGTCCAAGTTTTTTAGTTTTTAGAATTATTACATATTAGACATTTAAATAACTACAATAAATATATTCCAACAAGAGCATGGAAAATGTTACCAAAGAACTGTAATTCTTAAAATAATTATGTCAAAATTATTAAACATAAAAATATAACAGCTAAAAATGAGAACTCAGTTGATGAGTTTCCCAGCAGATGAGACACTGTTAAAGAAAGGATTGGTAATCTGGAAGATAGGTCCCTGGAAAAAGTCCATTCTGAAACTCAAAGAGCAGACACAAAAACAAAACAAAAGAAAGAGCTTAAAAGTCATAAAGGATAATGCAAATAGGTCTAACATTTATGAAACTGACATATAGACAAAAAAAAGAGAGGAAATAGAGTACAAACCAGAAGCCGTATTTGAAGAGGTAATTTCTGAGAATTTTGTAAAAATAAAAAGGGCCACAGATGTGAGACATACTGTGTAATCCAAACAGCTTAATAACAAAGAAAAATACAGTCTATAACAATGGAACTGTTGCAGAAAAGGTACAATGAGAAAAATATTTTTTTTCTGAGACAGAGTCATACTCTATTACCCAGGCTAGAGTACAGTGTTGCAATCTCGGCTCACTGCAACCTCTGCCTCTCAGTTTCAAGTGATTCTCCTGCCTCAGCCTCCCAAGTAGCTAGTATTACAGGCAAGTGCCACCACACCCAGACAATTATATATGTTTCTTTTTTCAGTAGAGATGGTGTTTCTCCATGTTGGCCAAGCTGGTCTCAAACTGCTAACCTCAAATGATTCACCTGCATTGGCTTCCCAAAGTACAGGGATTACAGGCATGAGCCACCACACCCAGCCGATGAGAAAATCTCAAAAGTACCAGGTAAAAAAGACAAATTTTTTCTTTTAAAGAACAACAAAAAGTCTTACAACTGACATCACAACAAAAATTTTGGAAGTTTAAAAACACTAGAATAACTACCAACAAATTTTCAGAAGTAGAAAATATATATTCCCTTATATGTATTAAGGACATTATTTTAAAAATTTAAATATTCCCACAGACTTCTGGTCTCTGTCAAGATGAATTAAGTCCAATGAATCTTATCTCTTCCCATGATTACAGCTAAGATTTCCAGGCAATCTATGAAAAGCAACTACATGAGAGCTCTGAAAAGTCAACAATAGCAAAGGGATTGAAAAGTCAGTCAAAACTTAAAGAACAACCAGTATGGAGGTGAGGTTACAGTATTTGGTTTTTATTTTTTTCTCTCTATGCTTTATCTTTTGAAGGGCTACATGGGGTACAAAACTGCATAGCAGGTACAAATTATAAAAATTCTGAAATAAATTCTTCTTTGGGAAATAGGCCCTCTGTGGACCAAAGGGTAAAGATAATCTACCATGTGTTTTTGTTGTTTTATATTCTTCTTTCTCCCAGCTCCGTTGGAAGCCTTACCTACTCACAAAGCTGCACTGCTGTTGGAGCAACATGAACACCTAAAATTCTAAACAGCAACAACAGGAAAATTCAAGATCATTTTTGGCCAGAGGAACCAAGAGGCCCTATGTTCCAAAGGGTTTGGGAGCAGGGGGTAATTCTTCCTACATTTTTCTTTTTTCTTGCTATTTTTTCCTGAAGTTTGAAGTCATACAAAACTACAGTAAAGTGCAGGAAATTAAAATGCTGAGTGAGAAACTCCTGGGGAGGAGGAAGAACTGGAAAACAGGATTCCCTACTTATGTCTGTGAACTGGCTCAAGTTCTGGGCTCACCCTCATATTGTATATGCAGAACAGATGTAAATTAGCATAAAAACTTTTTTAAATAATCTATAATATAAATCAATATGCAAGTATCACACTAAACCCTGATTTCCAGGATAGACCCAAACAAAATAACAAAGCCTTTGAAAACTAAATTTATATCGGAACCACTGACCAAAGCAGACTAAACAGAATTTATATACTAAATCTAACTGGGTGGATTATCTAACAAAACACAACATGCCCCACTTACCCACACACTCTCTCACACACATACATCCTCCAAAGAATTTTAATACTACCCAAAGTTTCACAGCAAAATATTTAAAATGTAATTCATATTTATTGCACATAAAAATATCCAAGACAATATGACCAATTCTTGAGAAAAATGACAAAAAATGTCAACGCCAGAATTAATACTGTTAAAATATCCAAAATACCCAGGTGATATGGTTTGGCTCTGTTTCCCCACCCAAATCTCATCTCAAATTGCAATTCCCACACGTCAAGGGAGGGACCTGGTGGGAGGTGAATGGATCATGGGGGCAGTTCCCCCCATGCTTTTCTCACAATAGTCAATGAGTTCTGCAAGATCTAATGACTTAAAACTCAAATTTCCCTAACTCTTTCTCTCCTGCCACCATGTAAAACATGCCTGGCTTTTTCTTCACCTTCCACCATTATTGTAAGTTTCCTGAGGACTTGCCAGCCATGCATAACTGAGAGTCAGTTAAACCTATTTTCTTTATAAATTACCCAGTCTCAAGTAGTTCTTTTTAACAGTGTGAAAATGGACTAATCCAGAAAATTGGTACCAAGAGAAGTAGGGCACTACTATAAAGATACCTGAAAATGTGGATGTCACTTTGGAACTGGGAAACAAGCAGAGGTTGGAATAGGTTGGAGGGCTAAGAGAAATAGAAAACATGAGAAAGTTTGGAACTTCCTAGAGATTTGTTGAATGGTTTTTACCAAAATGATAGCAATATGGACCACAAAGGCCAGGCTGAGGTGGTCTCAGATGGAGATGAGGAACTTACTGGGAACTGGAGCAAAGGTCACTCTTGTTTTGCTGTAGCAAAGAGACAGGCAGCGTTTTGCCCCTGCCCAGGAGATCTGTGGAACTTTGAACTTGAGAGAGATGATTTGGGGTATTCTGGCAGAAGAAATTTCTAAGCAGCAAAGCATTTGAGATTTGACGTGGCTTTTTCTGAAAGCCTACAGTTATATGCATTCACAAAGAGATGGCCTCAAATTGGAACTTATGTTTAAAAAGGAAGCAGATCATTACATTTTGGAAAATTTGCAGCCTGACCATGTGGTAGAAATGAAAAACCCATTCCTGGGGAGAAATTTAAGCTGGCTACAGAAATTTGCATAAGTAATAAGGAGCCAAATGTTCATCACCAAGACAATGGGGAAAATGTCTTCATGGCATGTCAGAGATCTTGGAGGCAGCCCCTCTCATCACAGGCTGAAAGGCCTAGGAGGGAATAATGGTTTCATGGGCTAGGCCCAAGGCCGCACCACTGTGTGCATCCTTGTGTTCCAGCCACTCCAGCTCCAGCCATGGCTAAAAGGGGCCAAGGTACAGCTCAAGCAGTTGTGGCAAAGGGAGCAAGCCCCAAACCTTGGCAGCTTCCATGTGGTGTTGGACCTCCAGGTACCTAGAATATAAAAGTTGAGCTTTGGAAGCTCCACTTAGATTTCATAGATGTATGAAAACACCTGGATGTCCAGACAGAAATTTGCTGCAGGGGCAGAGCCCTCATGCAGAACCTCTGCTAGGAAAGCATGGAAGGGAAATGTGGAGTTGGAGTCTCCACACAGAGCATTCACTGGGGCACTGCCAACTGGAGCTGTAGAAAGAGGACCATTGTCTTCTAGACCCCAGAATAATAGATCCACTCACAGCTTGCACCATGTGCCTGGAAAAGCTACAGGCACTCAACGTCAGCCCATGAAAGCTGTCATGGGTCTGTACCCTACAGAGCCACAGGGGTGGACTGCCCAAGACCTTCGGAGCCCAATTCTTGCATCAGCATTCCCTGGATGTGAGACATGGAGCCAAAGGGGATTATGTTGGATCTTTAAGATTTAATGAATGTCCTGTAGGGTTTTGAACTTGCATGGGGCCTGCAGCCTCTTTGTTTTGGCCAATTTATCCCCCATGGAGTGAGAACATTTACCCAATCCCTGTACCCTCATTGTGTCTTGGAAGTAACTAACTTGATTTTTTATTTTACAGGCTCATAGGTGGAAGGAATTGGCTTGTTTCAGATGAGACTTTGGACTTAGACTTTTGGGTTAATGCTGAAATGAGTTAAGATTATGGGGGATTGTTAGGAAGGCATGACTGTGTTTTAAAATGTGAGATTTAGGAGGGGCCAGGGTCAGAATGATATTGTTTGGCTGCGTCCCCACCCAAATCTCTTCTAGAATTATAATTCTGGAAGAATTGTTTTCTTGAATTGTAATTCTCCCATGTGTTAAGGAAGGGACCTTGTGGGAGGTGATTGGACTATGGGGTGGTCCCCCAAGCGGTTCTCATAATAATAAGTTCTCATGAAATCTAAGGGTTGAAAAGTGTGCAGCAGTTCCCCCCTTCACACTGTCTGTCTCCTGTACCACATGAAGAAGGTCCTTGAGTCCCCTTCGCCTTTCACCACGATTTAAGTTTCCTGAAACCTCCCAGTTTGACTTCCTGTTAAGCCTGGAGTCAATTAAACCTCTTTTATTTATAAATTATCTAGTTTCTGGTATTTCTTCATAGTGTGAAAACTGACTAATACACCAGGCAATCTATAGATTCAATGCAATCATTATCAAAATGCCAATGGCATGTTTCACAAAAATAGAAAAATAAAAAGTACTAAAATTTATGTAAAACCACAAAAGACCTAAATAGCCAAAGCGATCTTAGCAAGAAGTACAAAGCTGTAGGCATCACACTTCCTGATTTCCAATTACGTCGCAAAGGTGTAATACACAAAACACCATAGTATTGATGTGAAAATTAACACACAGACCAATGGAACAGAAAAGAAATCCTAAAATAAACCCATGCATGTACAGTCAAATAATTTTCAACAAGATGCCAAGAACACAGTAGGGAAAGGATAGTTTCTTCAATAAATGGTATGGAAAAACTAAACATTCACCATAAAATAATGAAATTGGACTCTTATCTTACACCATACACAAAAATCAACTCAAAAGTTATTAAAGATTTAAATGTAAGACTGGAAATGTAAAATGCCTAAAAGAAAACATAGGGAACAAACTCCCTGGCATTGACCTTAGCAATAATTTTTTTGGGTATGACACCAAAAGCACAGGTGACAAATGGAAAAATAAATACATGGAGTTATACCAAATTTAAAAGCTTCTGCACAATGAATAAAGCAATCAGCAAAATTTAAAGGCCACCTAGAGAGTGGAAAAATATTTGCAAACCATATATCTAAGGAGTTAACATTCAAAATATGTAAGAAACCCATACAACTCAATAGCAAAAAATAATACTAATAATAAAGAAGAACTCAATTTAAATACAGCCTACAGACTTAAATAGACATTTATCCAAAGAAGACACAGAGATAGCCAATATGTTTATGAAAAGGTGCTCCTGTTTACAACAGCAAGGACCTGGAACCAACCCAAATGCCCATCGATGATAGACTGGACAAGGAAACTGTGGCACATATACACTGTGGAATACTATGCAGCCATAAAAAACGATAAGTTAGTGTCCCTTGTAGGGACATGGATGAATCTGGAAACTATCGTTCTCAGCAAACTGACACAAGAACAGAAAAACACTGCATGTTTTGCGGTGGGTGTTGAACAATGAGAACACATGGACACAGGGATGGGAGAATCACATACTGGGGTCTGTTGCAGGGGAACAGGGGAGGGACAGCAGTGGGTAGGGAGGTTGGGGAGGGGTAACACGGGGAGAAATGCCAGATATAGGTGACAGGGGGATGGAGGTAGCAAACCACATTGTCCAATTTTCCACATTGTATGTACCTATGCAACAATCTTGCATGATCTACATATGCACCCCAGAACCTAAAGTGCAATAAAATATATTAAAAAAATTCTAGCAATATGTAGCATAAGAATGTCAATGTAATTAGCAGGACTGAAATGAATATTTAATAATATTGTATTGTAAATTTTGTTGTGTGTTTTTGACAAAAATGAACAATAACTAGGAAAAAAAGGCGCTCAACACCACCAATAATCAGAATAATGCAAATCAAACTATCGTAAAATATCACACATGATAAGTTGGTTATTATTAAAAATATAAGAGATAAGTGTTGGTAAGAATGTGGAGAAAACAGAACAGTTGTGCACTGTTGATGGAAACGTTTATTAATATAGCCATTACGGAAAACAGTACGGAATAGCTTCCTTCAAAAATTAATAACAGAACTACCATATGATCCACCAATTCCATTTCTGGGTATATAGCCAAAGGAAATGAAATCAGTATGTCAAAGGGATACCTGCACTCCAAAGTTTGTTGCAGCATTATTCACAATAGCCAAATTATGGAAACAACCTATGCGTTTATCAACAAATGAATGCATAAAGAAAATGTGATACATATAATATTCATATACATATGAAATTATATAAACCTTAATAAATAAGAAAATCCCATTTGCAACAATATGGATGAACCCAGAAGACATTATGCTAAGTGAAATAAGCCAGACACAAAAGAAAAATATGGCACGATCTCATTTATAAGTGGGATCTAAAAAGAGTTAAATTCATAGAAACAGAGATGAGAATGGCGATTATCAGAAGTAAAAGGTTGTGTAAATAGCGAGATGTTGGACAAAGAGTAAAAAGTTCCAGTTATGTAGGATAAATTCTAATGATCTAATGTATAGTTTGGGTACTACAGGTAATATTTTATTGTACACATCAAATTTGCTAAGAAGGTAGATATTAAGTGCTCTTATCACAAAAAACTATGAAAAGACATAGATATGTTAATTCACTTGACTGTAGTAATCAGTTCAGTCTATATGTGTATATTAAAACATCACACTATATACTTTAATTTTAATTAAAAAATAAAATATGAATGTCAGTATCAAGATGACCTAAATGTTCAAATTATAGACAGACTCTAAATCATCTACCTATAAATGTATTGATTTTATTTTCCAAGACTTTTTAAAAATTATTGTTTCAATGTAAAACAAGTCTAAATAAATAATACAAAAAACAAGTATGTATATGTAATACATAAGAGGCTGGCCTTTATAGATTTGTTTTCTCTTTAAGGGATGGTATCTTATATAATACTACCAAATAAATCAATGTTTCTCAAACGTTAATGTGTATACATATTACCTGGAAATATTATTCAAATGTATAGAATAATCCAATAGATCTGGGGTCTGACCTGACATTCTACACTTCTCACAAACTGCCAGGTATCGCTGATGAATCATACTTAGTGGTAATATAACAAAACCTTGGATTTGTAAGTCTATTTGAAAAATATTGGGAGTCATGCTATTATAGATACTTCTTAAATGACCCAAACAAATTTTTCTTAATTTTTAAAGCCTCAATATTTCATAATCCAAAATAAAGCTAGTTCCTGCTACTGTCTTTAATAGAGCTAATTAAAGTGTTATTTACATGTTTCTTCTTTTCTTCACTAAATGACTTAGAAGCAAATATTAAAAATCATTTAGGATGAGAAGTTACATGTAATTTTTGTCCAAGATGGTCCCTACTTTTAAAAAATGTAGTATTAAATGGTTTGCCTGATAATTCATCATAAAACACACACAAACACACACATGGACATACACACACACACACACACACACATCTGTCAACTTTTAATATATACTAGAGTATGCGCTTTTCTGTGGGAAAACAAACATTTTAAGTATGACAAACTACAAGCCACTTTCCTTTATATATAAAATTGAGTTTTGTTAATGTTTATGGCAGCTAGTGAAATTTCAGATAAGAAAGTAACCAAGTGCCTCATAATTAAGTAGTTCAGCTTTTTAAAATTTCCAGAAAACCATTAACAGAATTCCATCTAGAAACTTGAAACTATACTAAAACATCTCTAAATTTCTCATAGAGAAAAATAAACATCAGAAAATGAAAGCAGGTCATAAATTATTCAACCAAATGAAAAGTATTTATGGTCTAACAACAAAGAGAAAGGACTGTGATTTAACCCCTCTGATTATAGATTCCAGGCAACTATTACAATTTCTAAAGGCCAGGAAATCCTAGGGTTCTTTTGCAAATAATTTATAACTCATTGTATTCTATTTCAAACTGCAGTACAAATGAAGAGGAGAAAAAAACCTTCAGTAAAATGAAATACTAAAATGACACACTTTTCAGCTAATGCTATGGTATCCAAGGTAACCTGATAATAACTAAATGGTAAAATTTGAAACGAATTACCGCAGGAAAATGCAGAATGTTAAATTACATGAAAGGATTTACAATAGGAAGCAGTTATTTAGCTAACTCTAGAATTTCTAACAGCATATCCAAAAATGTATTATAAAAAGAATTTTCTATTTCCAAATATTTTATATAACAATCCATTACACATTTAAATAACAAGTTTAATCAGTAATAATTTTATGAGTCTTACTGTAAGCATAATGCATGTGGACAGTGCATCACTGGAAGATGCCTTTAAATTGTTCACCTAATTGCCCTTACTAGTAAAAAGTATACACAAAAATTATGTTTATGATGCAATAAAATTATAATTCAAAGGTAAGTGACTATAACTATTCTAGCATATAGATACTGTTTCCTTCATGTGTCTACTGCTTTAGGGTTGTATATTATTAAACTTATTCCATATTTTCATGAGGATTCACTTACGTGTATATTCCTGCCACTTCTCTGTGAGAACTCTGAAGGTTTGGATCATATCATTTTTATTTCCACATCTCTCCACAAGCATCTTGACCATGCAAGTTATCAGTGAACTTTAAGTGAATATACGATTGCTTTAGAGACTGGATTTCTTTCCTGGATAATCACGTCAGAGTCTTTCTTTTATAGTTAAAATAGTATTCTGATATCCGTTAAAATAATTTTCAAACTCTTAAAATAAACGTCAGTTTTAATGTAAGCACCAATAAATAGGCTAGTGGTTTTCCACTTTCAAATTTCAGAGCTCTCTTTCCCTTTCATTCAAAAATACAGATAAATTCTTACAACGACAAATCCACTCAAGCTATATATTCAAAAGAATAAAACAGTTTCCCTACATGGGTATGTACCTTCCACAGTCTTCCCAGTCTGTAATAAAAATGTATTGATGACTCAACAGAAATTTATTTTTACATCTACCCTGTAACTGGCAATGGGCAAATATATGAAGAAAATAGAAACCTCAAGTTCATTCAGTATTCGGTTGGGAAGAATAGATAAGTAAATATTAAACAAAGAGCTATACATGAAAGTGCTGGGAGTATACTCAAGAATTCTTTGCTTGACTTAACTGGCTACTGTCCCTCAGAACGAATAATCTGAAGTTTGGAACTGCTCACCCTGGAAAGTTACTCCAACAATGCGGCCAATATCCAAACACAACTGAAATAGATCCCTTAGTATTATATTACCTTTATGGAAGTTTTCTAACTACACACAATGAACGAGTCACTCTTGCTACTTTGTAATACTGATACCCCAAATTTCATTTGCCTTGGTATTCACAATTCATATAGGCTCCTCCCTTAAATATGCAATGCTAAACACAAATACATTCATATTAAGTGAATTTTAATGTTGATATTTAATGTTTATTTTTATTAAAATAGCTTATCCCCACCCTATATATAGGTAAAACCAAATCTCTCATTATTTTTCTTTATTTTTTCTACACATTTCCTTTTGTGTCGCTTTGTTTTCATTCTTTTTCATTTTTATTAGAGGTGAAAAACAATATCCTGTTTTTCATTTGTATAAATACAAGGTGTACAAGTGCAGTTTTGTGCAATGCTTAGATTGCGTAGTAGTGAAGTCTAGGCTTTCAGAGCAGCCATCACCCAAATAATATACATTGTGCCCATTAAGTAATTTCTCATCCCTCAACTTTCTTCTTCCCTCCCACCCTTCTGAGTCTCCAATATCTATCAGTCTGCACTCTATGTCCATGTCAACACGTTTTTTTAGCTCCCACTTATAGGTAGAACATTTGATACTGGACTTTATGTTTCTGAGTTGTTTCACTTAATGGCTTCCAGTTCCATCTGTGTTGCTGCAAATGGCATGATTTATTTTTTTACTGCTGAATAGTATTCAATTGTTTATATATAATTTTATATACAATATATTTTCTTTTGTTCATTTTTTTCTTCAACTTTTAAGCTCAGGGGTACATGTGCAGGATGTGTGGGTTTGATACATGGGTAAACGTGTGGCATGTGGGTTTGCTGCACAGATCATCCCCTCACCTAGGTATTAAGCCCAGCATCAATTAGCTATTCTTCCTGATGCTCTCCCTGACCCCACAAGCCCTGTCTGACAGGACCCAGTGTGTGTTGTCCCCCTACCCATCTTTCCATGTGTTCTCATCATTCAATTATAAGTAAGAATATGCAGCGTTTGTTTTTCTGTTCCTGTGTTAGTTTGCTGAGGACAATGGCTTCCAACTCCATCCATGTCCCTGCAAAGGACATGTTCTCATTCCCTTTTATAGCTGACAGTATTCCATGGTGTGTATGTACCACATTTTCCTTATCCAGTGTATCACTGATGAACATTTAGATTGATTCCATGTCTTTGCTATTGTAAATAGTGCTGCAATGAATATACATATCCATATATCTTTATAATTGAATGATTTATATTCCTTTGGATATATACCCAGTAATGAGATTGCTAGGCCAAATGGTATTTCTGGTTCTAGATATTTGAGGAATTGTTACACTTTCCTCCACAATGGTTGAACTAATTTACACTTCCACTAACAGTGTAAAAGTGTTCCTTTTCTCTGCAACATCACCATCATCTGTCGTATCTATTGAAGCACTGTTATCAATAGCAAAGACATGGAACCAACCCAAATACCCATCAATAATAGACTGGATAATAGAAAATGTGGTACATATGCAGACATAAAACAGAATGAGATGCTGTCCTTTGCAGTGACATGGATGAAGGTGGAAGCTATCATCCTCAGCAAACTAGCACAAGAACACAAAACCAAACACCGCATGTTCTCACTCATAAGTGGGAGCTGAACAATGAGGACACATGGAGACTTGGACAAAAGGAGGAGAACAACACACACCGGGGCCTGTCAGGGTTGAGGGGGCCAAGGGGAGAGACAATACCAAGACAAATAGCTAACGTATGAGGGGCTTATAACCTAAATGATGAGTTGATAGGTGCAGCAAGCCATCCTTTCTGCACGTGTATCCCAGAACTTAAAGTAAAATAAAAATTTAAAGGACATACATGTGGCCAAAAAACACGAAAAAATGTTTAACATCACTGATCATTAAAAAACTGCAAATCAAAACCACTTGAAATTTCTCATTCATATCCCAAACTAATTTTATGACTTTGTATTATTTGTTCAGATTTATCTTATATTTCATTCAGCTTCTTCAAAATTAATATTTTGAATTCTTACATAACATTTCAAACATTTATTTTTAGTTAGGCTCCATTGCTAGAGATTACTGTGCTCCTTTGAAGATTTCTTAACATCTTGCTTTTTCATATATTCAGACTTATTATGCTGATTTCTCCACATCTGAAGAAACAGTCAATTCTTATTTTTTAATTTTTCAGGGTGTTATATAGTTTGGATATGTGTCTCCTTCAAATCTCATGTTGAAATGTGACTGCCAACATTGGAGGGGATGGAGAGTATGAGATGTTTGTGTCACAGGGTGTACCTCTTTTGAATGGCTTGGTGCCATCCCCATGATAACTGAGTTCTCACTGTGGTAATCCATATAAGAGTTGTTGTTTAAGACTGTGGTACCTCCGCCTCCAGCTTGCTCCCTCTCATATCATATGATGTTCCTGCTCCCCCTTCACCTACCACTATGAATGAAAGCTTCCTCAGGCCGTCACCAAAAGCAGATGCCAAGACTAACCTTCATCTACAGCTTTTAGAACTGTAAGGCAAAATGAACTTATTTTCTTAATAAATCACCCATTCTCAGGTATTCATTTATAACCACACAAAGGGACCAACCCAGTGTGGGACTTTTTTCTTAAGGATGTGATAATGATTTATGTTGGATAGAGCCATTTGGTTTTGTTTCTGGGAACCTTCAGTGGTGACAACTTTGTATAATTTTCTTGGTTAATGTGGTGGCTTTCTCAAATGCCAGTTACAGTAGTAGTGTACTGGAAAGTGGGTGGGCTCACTAACTTCTGAGAACCCAGGGTTGTGTGGACAATGGTGATAGCAGAAGTCACAAGAAGACTATCACTTGTGTCAGCAGATTCTCTGTTGGGTTACGTAAGTGGTGCTTGCAGCAAAGAGTCACCTTCAATGGTAGCAATAGGGTTTATTAATACCTGGAAAAGTGCTCCAGGGTCCCTGGTAGTGGGTTGTGCCCTAGAGCAGTCAAGGGCCTGGGTCCCACTTTTGCATAGGATGAAGTGGGGAAACTGGGTGAAGCCAGACCAGGGAGGCCTGCATGTCAATGCTATGTGTGAGCACAAGCCCTGACAGGGGTCACAGGTAGTCTTCAGACCTCTGAAGAAAGGTGCTATCTCTGTATAAGAGAGGCAGTCTCAGCACCCTGGCCTTGGCAGGCAATAATGGGGTCTTTTTTCCTCTCAAACACCTGGCCGAGTTTTCAGGATATTCAGTTAGGTTACATAATACAATTTCCCTTTTAGTTATTCTTTGATCCATTGTTTGGGAGCATGTTGTTTAACTTCCATGTATTTGTGAAGTTTCTGAAATTACTCTTATTAATCTGAATCCACATAATAGTATTCTGAAAAAGTACTTGATACGATTTTAAACTTATTAAATTTGTTAAGATTTGTTTTCTGGCCTAGCATATGATACATAATGTAAAATAATTCATCTGCTCTTGAGAAGAATATGGATTCTGATGCTGTTAGATGGAATGTTCTATAAATCTGTTAGGTCCATTTCAAAAGTATAGTGTAAGTTCTTATTGATTTTCTGTATTGATGATCTGTCCATAGCAGAAATTGAGATTTTTAAAGTCCCTTGCTATTATTGTATTATAGTCTGTATTTTACTTCAGACCTAGTAACGTTGGTTTATGTACTTAGGTGCTCCAGTGTTAGGTAGTGGGATAATTATTACTGATTCAATTTATAATGTTATATAAAACATGTGATTGTTATATCTTCTTGAGGAATTGACAACTTTATCATTTTATACTGACCTTTTTTGTCCCTTTTTACAGTTTTTGATGTAAATTCGACTTTATTTGATATAAGTATAGCTACCGCTGCTCTCTTTTGGTTTCTATTTGCATGGAATGTATTTTTGCATTTCTTTACTTTCATTCTATGATTGTCCTTATAGTTGAAATGAATCTCTTGTAAGAAGACTGGGTCTTTTAAAAATATCTGTATTAGTCCATTTTCATGCTGCTGATAAAGACGTACCTGAGACTGGGCAATTTACAAGAGAAAGAGGCTTACTGGACTTAGAGTTTCACATGGCTAGGGAGGCCTAACAATCATGGTGGAAGGAAAAAAGGAACAAGTTACATCTTACATGGATGGCAGCAGGCAAAGAAAGAGTTTGTGCAGGGAAACTCCCATTCTTAAAACCATCAGATCTATGAGACCCATTCACTATCACAAGAACAGCATAGGAAAGACCCACCCCATTATTCAGTCATCTCCCACCAGGTCCCTTTCACAACACTTGAAAATTACGGGAGCTACAAGATGAGATTTGTGTGGGGACACAGAATCAAACCATATCATTACCTCCCAGGCCCTCCCAAATCTTGTATCTTCACATTTCAAAATGAATCATGCCTTCCCAACAGTTCCCCCAAAGTCTTAAATAATTTCAGCATTAACTCAAAAGTCTATAGTCCAAAGCCTCGTCAGAGACAAGGCAAGTACCTTCTGCCTATGAGCCTGTAAAATCAAAAGCAAGTTAGTTACTTCCTAGATACAATGGAGGTACAGTCATTGGGTATATATAGCCATTCCAAATGGGAGAAATTGGGCAAAACAGAGGGGATACAGGCCCCATGCAAGTCCAAAATTCAGCAAGGCAGTCAAATCTTAAAGCTCCGAAATGATCTCCTGGGACTCCATGTCTCACCTCCAGGTCATGCTGATGCAAAAGGTAGGTTTCCATAGTTTTGGGAAGCTCTGCCCCTGTACCTTTGCAGGGTAAAGCTTCCCTCTCAACTGCCTTCACAGACTAGCATTGAGCATCTGTGGCTTTTCCTGGTGCAAGGTGTCAGTGGATCTACCATTCTGGGGTCTGGAGGATGGTGGTCCTTTTCCCACAGCTGAGACCCCACCTCTGCAGTAAATTTCTGCCTGCACATCCAGACATTTCCATACATCCTCTGAAATCTGGGTGGAGGTTCCCAAACCTCAGTTCTTGACTTCTGTCCACCCACAGGCTCAACACCAACTGAAAGCTGCCAAGGCTTTGGGCTTGCACCCTCTGAAGCCATGGTCTAAGGTGTACCTTGGCCACTTTTAGTCACAGCTGGAGCAGCTGGGTTGCAGGGCATCAAGTCTCTAGACTGCACGCAACACATGGTCCCTAGGCCCAACCCACAAAACCATTTTTTCCTCCTAGGCCTCTGGGCCTGTGATGGGAGGGGTTGCTATAAAGACTTCTGACATACCCAAGAGACATTTTTCTCATTGTCTTGGGGATTAATATTCAGCTCCTCATTACTTATGCAAAGTTTTGCAGCCAGCTTGAATTTCTCCTCAGAAAAATGGGATTGTATTTTCTATTGCATTGTCAGGCGGCAAACTTTCCAAACTTTTATTCTCTGCTTTCCTTA
Organism: Cacajao melanocephalus; assembly: GCA_963573385.1. Lineage (NCBI taxonomy): Eukaryota > Metazoa > Chordata > Mammalia > Primates > Pitheciidae > Cacajao > Cacajao melanocephalus. The sequence goes on along the minus strand of CAUYLG010044504.1, from coordinate 1,345 downwards.
TAAAAGTGAATCTCTTTAAAAGCACCCAAGTCACATCTTGAATGCTTTGCCAATTAAAAATTTCTTCTTCCAGATACCCTAAGTCATCTCTCTCAAGTTCAAAATTCCACAAATTATCTAGGGTAGGGAAAAATGCCACAAGTTTCTTTGCTAAAACATAATGAGAGTCACCTTGCACCAGTTCCCAACAAGTTTCTCATTTCCACTGGAGACTACCTCTGCCTGGACTTTATTGTCCATATCACTATCAGAGTTTTAGGCAAAGCCATTCAACAAGTCTCCAGGAAGTTCCAAACTTTCCCACATTTTCCTGTCTTCTTTTGAGCCCTCCAAACTGTTCCAACCTCTGCCTATTATCCAGTTCCAAGGTTGTTTCCACATTTTCAGGTATCTTTTCAGCAATGCCCCACTCTCCTGGTAACAATTTACTGTATTAGTCCATTTTCATACTGCTAATAAAGACATACCTGAGACTGGGCAGTTTACAAAAGAAAGAGGTTTTATGGACTTACAGTTCCACATGGTTGGGGAGGCCTCACAATCATGGTGTAAGGCAACAAGGAACAAGTCAGGTCTTACATGGATGGCAGTGGGCAAAGAAAGAGCTTGTGCAGAGAAACTCCCACTCTTAAAACCATCAGATCTCATGAGACCCATTCACTATCATGAGAACAGCACAGGAATGAACCATCTCCATGATTCAATCATCTCCCACTGGGTCCCTTCCACAGCATGTGGGAATTATGAGAGCTACAAGATGAGATTTTGGTGGGGACATAAAGCTAAACCATATCAACATCCATTCAACTTTCCTATGTCTTTTGATTAGAGAATTTAATCCAATTTCATTCAATGTAATTCTTGATAGGTTAGGCCTTATGACTGCAATTTGTTCCTTGTTTTCTGGTTGTGTGTAGACCCTTTCTTCCTTTCTTACTGTCTTCCTCTATTATTTAGGTGATCTTTTCAAGTATTATGCTTTGATTCTTGACTTTTCATCTTTTGTGTATCTACTATAATCAATCCAAAAACAGGAGAAATAATTACTAAACTACAACAGAAATATACATATTACATAGCAGAATTAAGTCTAATAGCTAGCTCTTTGAGCATTTAATGAAATTCTGAAACTATAAGCAAATTTTTCAAGTAGTAAACAAAATCTATGGACCAATCTTACTGGTGCATGATAAAAATAAAATGTTTTGGATTCGATCCAAGATGGCCGATTAGGAACAGCTCAGGATTGCAGCTCCCAGTGAAAGCGCAGAGGGTGAGTGGACGCCGCATTTCCAGACGGATTTTTATTGCCCACAGACTAGGAGATTCCCAGGCGGAGGAGCCC
>CAUYLG010044503.1:0-19294 GCA_963573385.1 Cacajao melanocephalus | reverse complement strand
TCTCTCCCCAGGATTCCTACTGGAGCAAGTCACGCCAAGCCCAGCCTTCCTAGCAAGAGTTTTCACAGTGTTCTAGCTCTCCAGACCTGCAGCATTCTGCATCAGGTTACCCAGTATAATCAAGGATAAGAGAAGACACCAGCATCACCAGGAGGGGAATTCCAGAGGTTTAGAATTCTGTCAGCACATGTGTCACTGGAAGCCATCATGGGGGGAATATGCCAGAGCTTATGTAACTAGCTGTCAGGTCTTCCCCTGCTGCCTCAGCCTCTCTACCTAGACTTGTCTTTGACGTCGCCTGAGTCTAAAAGTGGACTCCTTTTTGTCTTTTTCCTTTTTCTTTTTTTTAATTTTTCTTCTTTTTTTTCCCTGCTCCAAAAATCCATTCAATATATTGTCCTCGGATAGAGCACGTATCAGATATTAAACTGATAAGAACAGATACTACACTTGATCATAGCCAAGAGGCTGAGAAGTGATCAGAAGTGGACTCTTTAGCAATTCTACTCAGGAATCTGCAGCAGGAAAATGGGTTCCTCTATTAACTCCATGACTGAAGCACAGATTCATCTAATAGAAATCACCCATCAACCAAAAGCTGGGTACAGGATCATGCCTGTAATCCTAGCACTTTGGGAGGCCCAGGCAGGCGGATCACCTGAGGTCAGGGGTTCGAGACTAGCTTGGCCAACATGAAGACCTGTCTCTACTAAAAGTACAAAAATTGGCCGGGCGCGGTGGCTCACGCCTGTAATCCCAGCACTTTAGGAGGTCGAGGCGGGCGGATCACGGGGTCAAGAGATCGAGACCATCCTGGCCAACATGGTAAAACCCCATCTCTACTAAAAATACAAAAAAATTAGCTGGCTGTGGTGGCGTGCGCCTGTAGTCCCAGCTACTCGGGAGGCTGAGGCAGGAGAATTGTTTGAACCCGGGAGGCAGAGGTTGCAGTGAGCCGAGGTCGCACCACTGCACTCCAGCCTAGCGCCTGGTGACAGAGTGAGACTCTGTCTCAAAAAAAAAAGGAAAAGAAAAGAACTAGTTCATGACCAAATACAAATCTCTAGATGCACCAGAATCCCTGTAAGCATCTCAAACCACTTATTGGTCACCTACTAATATGTCATTAACAACAACAACAACAAAAAGTACAAAACTTAGCTGGGTGTGGTGGCGGGTGCCTGTAATCCCAGTTACTCAGGAGGCTGTGGCAGGAGAATCACTTGAACCAGCGAGGCGGAGGTGGCAGTGAGCTGAAATAGCACCACTGCACTCCAGACTGGGCAACAAGAGCCAGACTGCATCTCAAAAAAAAAAAATGCTGGGCACAGGGAGGGAGGCCCTTAGCTGACTACAGGAGGTGGCTCTTGTGGCTCCACATGCTCCTTACACACACCACCCCTAGCTTCAGCGATGCCTCAGCCAACTTACCCTCATCTACACAATCTCTAGGAAACATACTTCAAATATTCTGTCTTTGAAAAGACAACCATGCAGAAAATAAGCTTTCCTTTACCGTACAGTATTTTCTTCAGTGCAGTTTCTAAGGGCAAACTTGAATTCAATTGTACTCTTTCTGTACAAGAAATGAAACTTCTCAGAGGCTCAAAAGATGAGGCTGTGGACTCCATGACAAAAAGTACACACCCACTACCAACCCTCTTGGTTTCTAAAACCAACCTTTCTTCTTGCTCTCCTTAAGAGCAAAACCCAGCATGTATAAGGTCATAGCAAGTAGTAGCCAGGAAAAGCTGGGAGACCTCAGTCATATCCAGAGGGCATGAAGAAAGAAAACATCTCCGCCAAAGGCAAAATGGTGTCTGTGAACCAGGCATGGTGGCTCACGCCTGCAATCCCAGCATTTTGGGAGGCCAAGGCGGCTGATCATCTGAGGTCAGGAGTTTGAAGCCAGCTTGGCTAACACAGTGAAAACCCGTCTCTACTAAAAATACAAAAATTAGCTGGGCATTGTGGTGGGCACCTGTAATCTCAGCTACTTGGGAGGCTGGGGCAGGAGAGTTGCTTGAACCCAGGAAGGGGAGGTTGCAGTGAGCCAAGAACACACCATGGCACTGCAGCCTAGGCACCAGAGCAAGACTCTGTCTCAAAAACGCAAAAACAAAACTGCAGACCAAAACCAAGACCCTCCTTCATGTTTTCTTGCATAAAGCATGAGCCTGCCCTACTTCAAAAAGTTCCTACTAAGTATGATTGTGTGAAAGATCACATTGTTTCGGCCAAGTACGGTAGCTCATGCCTGTAATCCCAGCACTTTAGGAGGCTGAGGTGGGCGGATCATGAGGTCAGAAGATGAGACCATCCTGGCTAACATGGTGAAACCCCATTTCTACTAAAAATACAAAAAATTATCCGGGCATGGTGGTGCATGCCTGTAGTCCCAGCTATTTGAGAAGCTGAGGCAGGAGAATTGCTTGAACCCCAGGAGGCGGAAATTGCAGTGAGCCGAGATTGAGCCACTGCACTCCAGACTGGGCAACAGAGCAAAACTCCATCTCAAAAAAAAAAAAAGAAAGATCACATTGTTTCAAATCATATTTATTTCAAAAATCTGTGATGGGACAGTGGCCTCACTGCCAGGAAGCCCAAGTTCTGTTTTATGTTGTTTTATACAACCAAGTGGAAGTTGATTCACTTTGTCTCAATTCTGATTATGTCTTTCCCCTACTTAAAACTCTAACGATATCATTATTGTTAACATAAAATATAAAACCCTGGGCACGGCCCACGAGTTCTGCATGATTTGGACTCCTTTCCTCTATCGTCTAGTAATTTGCACACCAGGTCAGGCTTAATAATTTACTGTTCCCCTCAGCAGGCACACACCCCCTTGATAAGCCAACATCTTTAAATGTTAGTTAAACATGATTTACGGGAGGTAGAAAGAATTTTTTTTCTTTCTTTCTTTTATTTTTGAAAGAGTCTCGCTCTGTCGCCTAAGCTGGAGTGCAGTGGTTCAGTCTCAACTCACTGCAACCTCTGCCTCCCAAGTTCGAATGATTCTCCTGCCTTACACTCCTGAGTAGCTGAGATTACAGGCATGCGCCACCATGCCCAGCTAATTTTTTCTGTATTTTTAGTAGAGATGGGGTTTCACCACGTTGGTCATGCTGGTCTTGAACTCCTGACCTCAAATGATCTGCCTGCCTTGGCCTCCCAAAGTGCTGGAATTACAGGCTTGAGCCACCGCACCTGGCCACCAGGATTTTCTCTTTTCTTCTCTCTCTCTCTCTTTCTCTCTTGTCATTGTTTGAGACAGAGTCTTACTCTGTTGCCTAGGCTGAAGTGCCGTGTGACCTAATCACATCTCACTGCAGCCTCCTCCTATGACACTCAAGCAATTCTCCCATCTCAGTGCTCCTGGGACTATAGGTGCACATCACCATGCCCAGCTAATTTTTTAAATTATTTGTAGAGATGAGGTTTTACTATGTTGCCCAGGCTGGTCTTGAACTCCTGGCCTCAAACAATCAGCTGGCTTCGGCCTCCCAACCAAAGTGTTCGGATTACAGGCGTGAGCCACTGAAACTGGCCAGAGTTTTATTTTAGAAAAAGTTAATTTACCAGTTCATTTCCTTTAGCCAAAGTGGAGTCAAGGTTCTTAAATAATCTGGTGAAATATTTCTCACTTCCTGTGATTCTTATTCTCTCTTCAATAATGAGTGTATGTGTGAGAGACATTTTCTTACGACAGCGAAAGATATTGAGAAGCATATTAATTTTTTAAATTAAAAAATATCCAGCCTGGGAGACAGAGTGAGACCCTGTCTCAATAAAAATAAAGCACTTGTTTCTGAAAACTATATGCTACATACTATTCCTTGTAATTCTGAAGAATTCTAATTGATTAGAACTGCATATCATGTAAGCCAAATATTGCACTCAGTAGACTACAGAGGAGTTACTTCCCTTGGCAGCTGTAGTTCTTTCTGGCAGGAGTGGGACTAGTTTACATTTCAAGCAAAGTTAACTGGCACATGGCCGGGTGCGGTGGCTCACACCTGTAATCCCAGTTCTTTGGGAGGCCAAGGTGGGTGGATCACTCGAGGTCAGGAGTTCGAGACCAGCCTGGCCAACATGGTGAAACACCATCTCTACTGAAAATACAAAAATCATTTGGGCATGGTGGTGGGTGCCTGTAATCTCAGCTACGCGGGAGGCTGAGGCAGGAGAATCATTTGAACCCGAGAGGCGGAGGCTACAGTGAGCTGAGATCATGCCACTGAACTCCAGCCTAGGCAACAGAGGGAGACTCTGTCTCAACAACAACAACAAAAACTCACAAAGTTAACTGGCATATTTTCTTTTGTACTTTTTGTGCTTAGTAGATTCATGTTCTCGAGAATTCTCAGATCATTTGCTCTTTAAGCTGGCTCTGCTCCAGCCTCATTCCTGCCTTTCTCCTTGTTCTCTATTATCTGGCCATTGTAGTCTTTAGACTTACACAAAATACTAGGTTCCTACCTGTCTGCAGGCCATTGTATTAGGTTGGTGCAAAAGTAATTGCTGTTTTTGTCACATGGCAAAACTGCAATTGCTTTTGCATCAACCTAATACATGCTGTACACTCAGCCACGAAAGCCCGTCTTCCTCTTCCCTTCATCTTCACCTGGGACATAGCTACAACCTTTGGTCCTCAGCTTACAGGTCCCTTCCTCAACTGATCTCATAGTTTCTGCACTTTTCTTTCTGGCAGTTCTTGGAATGTGCATGCAGGCACACACATTTGTGTAGGTATTTAATATTTATGTAACCCACTAGATTACATGCTCCGTGAAGTTAATACCTACTTTAAAAATTTGATATAACATAGTTGTACATATTTATGGGGTACATGTGGCATTTTTATACAGGTATACAATATGTAATGACCAAATCAGGGTAACTGGCATATCCATCACCTCAAACATTTATCTATTCTTTGTGTTGGGAACATTATAATTCTTCTATTTTGAAAGATACAATGTTATTGTTAACTATAATTTTCCTACCGTAGTATCGACTCCAGAGCTTACTCTTCTTATGTATGTGTATTTTTGTACCCACTAACCAACTTCTCTTTATTGTCCCTCTCCCCTCTTCCCTTCTCAGCCTCTGGTAACCACCACTGTACTCTCTACTTCCATGAGGTCCACCAGTGTCAGCTACTTGCAAGACAGGTGGGAGATCACTTGGGCCCAGGAAATGGAGATTGCAGAGCTGAGACTGTGCCACTGCACTCAAGCCTAGGTGATAGAGCGAGATCCTGTCTCAAAAAAAAAAAGAAAGAAAGAAAAGAGATGGGGTCTTGCCATGTTGCCCAGGATGGTCTGGAACTTCTGGGCTCTGGTGATCCTCCTGTCTCAGCCTCACAAACTGCTGAGATTACAGAAGTAGATATCTCTTCGATATACTTATTTCCTTTCTTTTGGATATATATCCAGCAGTGGGAATACTGGATCATATGGCAGTTCTATTTTTAGTTTTTTGAGAAACTCTATGTGCTGTTTTCCTTTATTTTTTTATGGAGACAGGGTCTTGCTATATTGCCTAGGCTGATCTCGAACTCCTGGGCTCAAGCCATCCACCTGCCTCAGCCTACCAAGGTGCTGGGACTACAGGTGTGAGCCTCCATGCTCCGCTAATACTGTATTCCATAATGGCTGTACTAATCTACATTCCCACCAACAGGATATGAGCATTCCCTTTTCTTCTCATCCTTGTCAGTATTTCATATATTTTTTTCTTTTGATAACACCCATTCTAACTGGGGCTGAGATGATCTCTTATTGTGGTTTGGATTTGCATTTCCCTGATGATTAGTGATAATGAGCATTTTTTAATGTACCTGTTGGCCATTTGTATGTCATCTTTTGAGATACATCTATTCAGCAGGTCTTTGGCTTATTTATGTCTTTTTCTTTTTTTTGAGATGGGGGTCTCACTCTGTTGCCTAGCCTGGAGTGCCTTGGTAAGATCTTGGCTCACTCACTGCAACCTCCACCTCCCAGGTTCAAGCAATTCTCTCATCCTCAGCCTTCTGAGTAGCTGGGATCACATGCACAGGCCACTATGCCCGGCTAATTTTTTGTTTTTGTATTTTTGGTAGACACGGGGTTTCATCATGTTGCCCCGGCTGGTGCCCATTTTTTAATCGGATTTTTTTCCCTTGAATTTCTTACACATAGTTTCTCCCATTGTGTAGGTGGTTTCTTCACTTTGTTTCCTTTGCTGTGCAGAAGCTTTTTAACTTGATGTAATCCCATTTAAGACCTATCATTTCTTTTTTTTTTTTTTTTTTTTGGTTTAGACAGAGTTTCGCTCGTTTTACCCAGGCTGGAGTGCAATGGCGCGGTCTCGGCTCACCGCAACCTCCGCCTCCTGGGTTCAAGCAATTCTCCTGCCTCAGCCTCCTGAGTAGCTGGGACTACAGCGGTGTGCCACCATGCCCAGCTAATTTTTGTATTTTTAGTAGAGACGGGGTTTCACCATGTTGACCAGGATGGTCTCGATCTCTTGACCTGGTGATCCACCCGCCTCGGCCTCCCAAAGTGCTGGGATTACAGGCGTGAGCCACCGCCTCCGGCCAAGACCTATCATTTCTTAAATCATTGTCTTCAAAGCACCTAGCCTGGCAAACGTTCATAAAGTGATTTCAAACATTTAATGTACAAACATAACAGTAACTGTAAACTGCGGGATATAAAACTATTTACCTGATTATCCCAATATGGGGAGAAAATATGTATAGAAAAAAAAAAAGAGAAATATACTAAGAAGAGAAAGTTTTTTTTTTTTTTTTTTTTTTACAAAACTAGATGGAAACATAATAAACTAATGTAAGTGGTAACCTGTGGAAGAGTAGGGAGGAAGACTTTTCTAAAGTCTAGTTACTTTAAAATCTGGTTTTGATTTCTGAAACATTATAATGTATTATCTAATCAAAACATTAAATGTTTACAGGACAGACAATACACTAAAACATTAATAGTGATTATCCCAGAAAGGTGGGAGTCAGATTTTGTTTTCTGCTTCTCTACATTTACAATCGGAAAAAAGGACACACTTTTTGGAAAAGACGTCTGGCGACCTCGGAGGACTCCGTCTCCGTGGAGTCGGGAAGGAGGAGGACCGGGATGCGAAGGCAACGCTTTGTAGGTAATCGAACGGATTTGTTCCCCCATGGGAGCGACCAGAGCACAGCATGTTTGTGTACTGCGAGGAGGGAACCACGAAAAAGGCAGAGCTTAGAAACGCAAGCACTGGATGGTGGTGGCCAAGAGACGCCTGACCCCAGCGACCTCACTCCCGCGGCCAGTGGGCGAGGCGAGGGAGCTCCTGCTCGGCCTGTAAGGTCTAGGAAGTACGAGGCGGAGAGGACGAAAAACGGAGGGCCAGTCTGTTGTGGCTGTGGTGAAGAGAAACCAGGAAGAAGAGGCTCGCTCTCCACTCGGGGACCGTAAGCGCCGGAACGGAAGGCGAACACAGACAACTGCAGAAGTAGCTGCCCCGAGTCCCCGCCCCTTGACCCGGCGGAAGCGGGAGACGGAGAAGCGCGCGCAGCAGGGGCGGGGCTGGAGAGGGACCCAACCCGCGGATCTCGCGCGAGCGTTAGAGGACGGAAGCGCTGTCTGAGCAGGATGCGGTTCGTGGTTGCGTTGGTCCTCCTGACCATCTCAGCGGCGGGTAAGACCCTCCACCCCGCATCCCACTCTTGCCCCCAGCCCCCCATTCTCACATGGGCCGGTTCTAGGCTCGCTTCTTCCCTGCCCGACCCGCCTCTCCGCTCGCCATCGGCTCCCGCCCCACCCCACAATCCCCATTCGCCCGCTGCCCCCGATCTCTTCCAGCTCTGAGGAGTTCCTTGTTCCGGCCTGCCCTTCTGCGGTGCTAATTTGTTTTTCTATTTAAGGAGCCGCTCCGACCCCAGACTCCCCAGCTCTCAAGAAAGAAGAAGCTGGGGTTCGGCCTTCCGCAGGAAACGACTCCAACCACCCCACCTCGAGCCAGCTGCCTGGAGGCTCCACCAAGTCGGATCCGGAGCCGCAGACTCCAAAAGACAGTTCTAGTAAGTCGAGTTCGGGGGCGCAGACCCGAAAAGACAGCCCTAGCAGATCAGGTGCGGACACGCAGACCCCAGAACACGGCAGCAGCCAGTCGGGTGCAGACGGGCAGGCCCCAGAACACGACTCCAGCAAGCCAGGTGCGGACGCAGAGACCTCAGAACCTGGCCGCAGTAAGTCGGGTGCGGACGGGAAGACCCCAGAACGCGACCCCAGCAAGGCGGGTGCGGACGCACAGACCCCAGATCGCGACCCCAGCAAGTCGGGTACGGACATGCAGACCCCAGAACATGGCCCCAGCAAGTCGGATGCGCAGACCCCAAAACACGGTCCCAGCAAGTCGGATGCGGACGCACAGACCTCAAAAGACGGCTCTAGCAAGTCGGCGGCGGAGGACCAGACCCCAGAACACGGCAAGTCGGGCGTGGAGGAGCAAACCCCAAAAGACGGCTCTAGCAAGGTGGTTCCAGAGCAGCCTTCCAGGAAAGACCACGCCAAGCCCATCTCTAGCCCCTCTGACAAGGAGCTCCCCAAGACTAACAAAAACCAGCTAGCTGACAAAGGGAAGCTTTCTCCGCATGCTTCCAAAACCGAATCTGGGGAGGACACTGACCTCATTTCTCCCCCTCAGGAGGAAGAAGGTAAGTCTTCAGAGCCTACTGAGGATGTGGAGCCCAAAGAGGCTGAAGATGATGATGCAGGACCTGAGGAGGGCTCACCGACCAAAGAAGAAAAAGAAAAGGTGTCCGGTTCTGCCTCCAGTGAGAATCGTGAAGGGACGCTTTTGGAGAAGGATGACAGTCATAAGGACAGCTCTGAAAGTGCCAGCGCGGAGAGCAGCCACTTCTTTGCATATCTGGTGACTGCAGCCATTCTTGTGGCTGTCCTCTATATCGCTTATCACAACAAGCGGAAGGTAAGTCGGGAGTGGCCTCCTGGAGGGGAGTGGGATTTCCTGCACCTTGGAAGCTTGGGTGTGGGTGGGTATCCCGTCACTTATCTGCCCGTGAGCATTGGGAATTTTAAGACGAACTTCAGTTTTCCTCAGGCCCCGCTAGGCCTCTGTACTCTTGTTTGGTGAATCATGTTTTAAACCTGTCATCTGTCCTCTGAGTGTCCTCTGCTACTGCATTAGGAGCTAAGTTAGGACATTATTAGGATGTGGCATCTCCTCCCGTTAACTTTGAATTTAGGCCCTTCACAGTCTCAGGGGACCTGAGTACTGGACAGGTAGAGCACGTACCTTCTATCCTGTTTCCATTCTTGAGGCTGTGCATCATTGCTAGCTTCCTTTCCCCACATTCTGTCTTCCATCAGCAGTGGCACAAAGAATGGTTTCTGCCGGGCGTGGTGGTGGCTCACGCCTGTAATCCAAGCACTTTGGAGGCCAAGGTGGGCGAATCACCTGAGGTCAGGAGTTCAAGACCAGCCTGACCAACATGGTGAAACCCCGACTTAAAAAAAAAAAAAAAAAAAAAAAGAATGGTTTCTATTACTCAGTCTTTGATACCAGCAGCAAAGAGCCTAGGGACTTTTCTGCAATCAATAGTAATTAGAAGAAAGGCCAGAAATTGCAGACATGTACACCTTTTACTTTTTCAGCAGGGTTTGGTCTGTTTCTTAGCAGCCACTCTAATGACAAAATGATTGGATTTCTTATTGAGCCCCCAAAATTTATAAGATAGTTTCTGTAACCTGCTTAAAGTTGCAGAGTCCAATTAATGCTGGCCATAAGGCCTGTGGCTATAAAGAATAGAGGGGAAGACCTTTAGTAAAAATGGACATTCCTGGCCAGGTGCAGTGGCTCATGCTTGTAATCCCAGCACTTTGGGAGGCCGAGGCAGGAGAATTGCTTGAGCCCAGGAGTTTGAGACCAGCCTGGCCAACATAGCTAGAACTCATCTCTACACATAGTAAAAAATTTAGCCAGACATAGTGGTGCACATGTGTCGTCCTAGCTGGGAGTATAGCTTGACTGTGGGAGGTCGAGGCTTGAGTGGGCTGTGATCATGCCATTGCACTCCAGCCTAAGTGAGACCTTGTCTCAAAAGAAGAAATGCATTTCTTATTCTGCCTCCCAAGTGTTCATTATGCAGGGTAACCTTGGGCGTGAAATGAGAGTGATAAAGAGTATAGTTGTTGATGTAGCAGCGTGGGGTGAAAGAGAACATTTGTAGATAGGAAATTCTGATTATGATTTTTTTTTAAAGGAATGTCCTATCCTAGATCTCTCTGGGAAGGAGTTGATAGATCTTTGACTATGTACCTTTGAGTAAATCATACAGACTCCCTCCACATGCTAGAGCTCAGACAGCTTTTTTTTTTTTTTAAAAAAAAGACGGGGTCTCACCATGTTGGTCAGGGTGATCTTAAACTCCCGACCTCAGGTGATCTGCCTGCCTTGGCCTCCAAAGTGCTTGGATTACTGGTGTGAGCCACCGTGCCCGGCCTCCAGACAGTTTTCTGTTTGTTATTTCCTATTAAGCAATACAAAGGATTCTGATGTAATTAGGCTCTTTCTTAAAATGGCTACAGTTTAAATAGACTCTGTGAGTGTACTGGTCTTTCTACAGTCAAAGTCATTAACAAATATACTACCAGGTGACTGCCTCTGATTTCAGAGGCTGAACTATGTCGTTACAGAACCACCTGTTAATCATTTTCTTTTTCCTGTCCTCAGATCATTGCTTTTGTCCTGGAAGGAAAAAGATCTAAAGTCACCCGGCGGCCAAAGGCCAGTGACTACCAGCGTTTGGACCAGAAGGTAAGGAAGGAGGACCAGGTCCATGGGTGGGTTAGGCAACCTCAGATGGACCCAGTAGTGGGCTTGCATTTGTCATGGCAGCAATGGCCGATTCTGGGGGTGCTGTTGCTGTTGCATCCACCCTTTTTAGACCACAAAGTAGAAATATCTATATACACATATCTATGACATTAGAGCTAGAAGAGACCTTCAAATACTCTACAGCAGCTCCCTCCCTTGACTGATGAAGAAATAAACCCGCCCAGAAACACTCATTTTTTCTTTACTGCAAGTTAGTGGCAAAATCAGGACCTGATAGCAACTCCCTAGTCTCCCAGTCCTGAGCTTTCTGCATTCTACCAGAGCTCCATAAACTTTTAACAGGCATTTGAATCACCTTGGGAATTTTGATCTCGGCTCACTGCAACCTCCACCTTCCAGGTTCAAGCAATTCTCCTGCCTCAGCCTCCCAAGTAGCTGAGATTACAGGCGCTGCCACCATGCCCAGCTAATTTGGTATTTTTAGTAGAGACGGGATTTCTCCACCTTGGTCGGGCTGGTCTCGAACTCCCAACCTCAGGTGATCTGCCCACCTCAGCCTCCCAAAGTGCTGGGATTACAGGTATGAGCCACCACGCCAAGCCTATTTCTACATTCTTGTTTCCCAGGTGAAGCCAAATGCCATTGGATCCACACTTTATGTGGTAAAGTGCTAGACTACAGTCCCTGGAAACAGACAAGCCCAGAAGCACATAGGCCTCCAACTCCCATATCAGCCTGGCTTAAGCACTATGGGCTGGAGTTCCTGAGTACCACCAATCCATTCCTCTGCCAGGGAGATAAGCCCTCCTTCCACCCCATGGCAGCAGAGCTGAACAAGGCAAAGACAGCCAGTCTAAGCAGGAGGACTACTCTCACTGCATTGCTACTAGCATGCACCCTTCCTTCTGCCTTCAGCATAACAACAGGGAGGACATTGGCAAAGAACCATTGGTGGCCCAACTATGAATTGTTCCCAGACTACCTACAGGGAACACAAGTCTCTTGTACAATTCATTATTAGCTACAGAATGAGCCACTGAGCTCAGAACATCTTTGCTAACTAGTCCAGTAGGCCAGCTTCACAATTTAGCTCTGGTCTACTAGCTTTTCAGATAATTGGCTTTAAGGATTTTCCCCTTTTTATGATTTTTAAAAAAATAAACATCTGACTGGGCACAGTAGTTCATGCCTGTAATCTGAAAACTGGGAGTCCGAGGCAGGTGGATCACCTGAGGTCAGGAGTTGGAGACCAGCCTGGCCAACATGGTAAAACCCCATCTCTACTACAAATAGAAAAATTAGCTGGATGTGGTAATGCACACTTGTAATCCCAGCTACTACACAGGAGGCCGAGGTAGGAGAATTGCTTGAACTTGGGAGGCGGAGGTTTCAGTGAGCCAAGATCACACCACTGCACTCCAGCCTGGGTGACAGAGCAAGACTGTCTCAAAAAAAAAAACAAAAAACAAAACACCAACAAAAAAACACATGTAAGTAATTCACAACACTATAGAAGAGTATGAAGCTAGGCTGGGCGTGGTGGCTCACACCTGTAATCCAAGCACTTTGGAGGCGAAGGCGGGCGGATCGCCTGAGGTTGGGAGTTCAAGACCAGCCTGACCAACATGGTGAAACCCTGTCTTTAAAAAAAAAAAAAGAAAAAGAAAAAAGAAAAAATTAAAAAAAAAAAGAATTAAAGTGAAGAGGATGAAGCTGCAAAAGCCAGGATTCCTGTCTCTCCATCAAGTGTATATCTTTCTAATATATGTTTGATCTCAAACTTACTTTAAAAATCATTTTGTGTGCTATTATTTTAATTAATTGCTGTTTCTGTGGTGGTGGGTCAGTATATCTTAATTCTGAATGTTTTCCCTGCAGCTCCTAAAAGATCTTTTTTTTCCCCCCCAAAGTCTTAACAGTATGGTATATTCCTCTGGAAAAAGATGAACGTCACCAATGGATTGTGCTGCTCTCGTTTCAGCTTTGATTTTTTTGTCCTTGAGAACTTTGTCTTCCCTGCTGATTTGTTTCTAAATCAAAAGAAATGAAGAAAAAAGTACTGTGACCTAAGAGACACCCTCCTCTGGGGTTTGGTGGCAAGTCTGGGCTGACAGAGGTAGGGAGCTGCTTTGGGGTTTGCACCTGCACTTTGGTGACATTGTTCTCCTGTGTTCCCTTTATTTGTGCTGGTGGCTTCCATCCGTTCCTCCTCTGAGTGTGAGTGGAGGGGCATGTGGAAACACAGGTATGACCAAAGGGAGATCCCAGCCTGGGCAGGTTGAGCTGCTGGCCACCCTCCCTGGGGCCTGGGCTCTGTAGGAAAGCTGGCCCTTGACTGTGGCATTATACTCCACTGTTTCTGCAAACCTAGGGGAAAACTGCAGGTAAATGTGCTTTTCTACTAAGGCCTCTTATGTTGGGGGGATGTGCCCTACAAAAGACATAGATGGGGGTATGCCGATTGGCAAAGGGCTACTTTGAACACCTAATTCTCTTCAAAGACTTCAGCAGTGAATGGAAACAGCAGGTTTAAAAAAAGTGCTTTTTTATATGTGCAAGTCTAACCTGTCTAGCATGAGTTCTTCTTGGCTTTCTGATTATTTTATGTAGCTTGAGACAAATTGAATCAACTTCTGCTTGGTTGTACTGAGCATAAAACAGAACTTGGGCTTCCTGGCAGTGAGGCCACTGTCCCATCACAGATTTTTTAAATAAATATGATTTGAAATAGTGTGATCTTTCACACAATCATACTTAGTAGGAACTTTTTGAAATAGGGCAAGTTCATGTTTCATGTGAGAAAACATGAAGGAGGGTTTTGGTTTTGGTCTGCAGTTTTTCCAAAGGGCTTTTATGAGATACATTTTCCACATTTCCCAAAACTCCATTTTGCCTTTGTTGCCTAAAACAGACAAAATAGGCTTACTTTATTAATAGAAACTAACCATACTCTCTGCCCATTTTACCTCAGTGTATTTAATGGTCCTTTCCTCTAAGATGCCAAGGGTAATTGTTAAAAATTCTCCTTCCATGCCATGTCAGGAGTTAATACAATTTAAGAAATTCCGTGGGTTCCCCTGCCGTAAGTGAGAGCAGTGTCTTGGACCACGCTATTGTTTGAAGGTTTATCTCTTCTAGTCATGTTCTACCACATTGTAGAGAGCCTAAAGAGTGTTGTTTCAGAGCTGATCTCAGGGAAATAAAAACTTGGGAGGTGAGAGAAGTAAGATTAAATCTGTGCTGTCAAGGCAGTCTGAAGAGAGGACCATGCTTCTTGTATTACCTTCCACCTTGCGTAAAACAGCCCATAGCTTTGAGTTGGCATTTTCATTCTTGACAGGTAGCCTACTTTATGGAGGTAAGGAATGAACACCTACCCTTCTTGGATCATTCTCTGTATTGATGTGTCAGTATTACTTTGCACCAACCTGAAGAATCTTCTTTAAGGCTCCTCTAGCATCCCCTAAGACCACCCTCTCCCTGCCTGCCTCCCTCCTCCTCGTGTTTTCTGGTTGTACCCATCTATACCAGCTCCTTTCCTTCCACCTTCATGGGCACCCAGATTTTTCTGTTCCATCTGTGCTATTTGTTATTCATCCTGCTGCTCAACTTCTTCAGTAAGTTGCTTCCCTGAAGTTGCCATTCATTTCTCTTCATGACTTTTACCAAATCACTTTGGTCTCTGTCAACTATGCTTTTCTAAAGGTTACCAGTTATCAGATCACCAAATCCATGGCTTTTTCTCAAAACTTAGTCCTGTCCTTGATAGAACTGGATACTATTTGACCATCCAGATGGAAATTCCCTTCTTGGTGTCTCTTTGACAAATGGTCCTTTGCCTTATCTTGTGCTGGCGGGGAAGAGGCCCTAAAAGCCAGGCCTCTCTATACCTTTGACTGTCGGCTCAGCCATTTACCTTCATCCTCTGAGTGAGTGATTCCCAAGTCTTTGTCTTGGCTTAGTTCCTAAAGAAGCCAGTCCTGCTGGTGTTGAATAGTTCAGCTTGGTTGTCACTGAATGGAATTTTTCTCTTCTACCCATCAGCCTGCCCCTCCCAACTGTCCACTATCTTCAGTCACCTGAATTCCTAACTGCAGACTTTTGCCGTTTTTCTCTCTCATCACCAAAGTCTTACCCATTTTTCTTTAAAAAAGATCCTTAGCTATAATCTTTCCATTTTCCTTGCTTCTCTTGTTGCACACCCCCAACTCATTTTGCTTCTCTCTTGAATTTTGTTTTTTCAGATCTACATTAATTGGGTTTCCTATCCAGCTTCTTAGAAAGAAGCTCCATCTTGGAGAGACTGATCTTTCCAAAATATTTGCCCTGGTCTGAAGCTTTGGTTTCCAATTCTCAAGGCTTAGAGAATCCAGTTACAGACCATTTGGGGTTGAGGATGCTGTAGACTGACATGCTCCTGCCTTTCTCTGCATCCCAACCTGGCCAAAGCCCCTCCTGTGGGGTGCCCATCTGTGCCTTTATTCTGGCTGTGCCCTCTACTTCCTGGATTCCCATGGTTCTTTGGTTAGGTTTCTCTCCCTTCTCTTCTTTCTTCTGCCTTCCCAATCTGCCTGCTTCTTCAGGGCCCAGCTCATTTCCTCATACACCTTCCTCACTACCCCACCCTACGTGGTCTACTCTTTCCCTCAGTTCCACTAGCTCTTCATCAGGCCACTTATTTTGGAACTTCAGCAAAACAGGATCTGATGTCTTTCTGATCTCCTCAAGAAAACTAAGCTCTTGAGGGACAGCCCTTGGCAGTGCTTTCTTATCTGCTGAGCATGGTGACACTCCTTAGAACTTCCAGAGTTCAGTTCTTCTGGCAGAGGAGATGTTTTCTTTCTCCATGCCATATGGTTGTGATTCAAATGCGGGGTCCCACAGCTTTTCCTGGCTACCACTTGCTGTGACCTAATACATGTTGGGATTTGCTCTTAAAGAGGAGAGCAGGAAGAAGAGTTGGTTTCAGAAACCAAGAGGGTTGGCAGTTGACGCATACATTTTGTCAGAGTCCACAGAGCTGAGCTTTTGAGCCTCTGAGAAGTATCATTTTTTGTGTGTTGAAAGAATACAACGGGATTTAAGTTTCTCTTTAGAAATTGCACTGAAGAAAATACCGCACATCAAAGGAAAACTTATTTTCTGCATGGTGGTCTTTTGAAAGATAGAATATTTGAAGCATGTTTCCTAGAGATTGTGTAGATGAGGGTGAGCTGGCTGAGGCATTGCTCAAGCTAGGGGTGTGTAGGGAATGGAGCCACAAGAGCTACCTCCTACAGTCAGCTAAGGCTTCCCTTCCTACGCCCATCTTTTGGTTGAAGGATGATTTCTATTAGAGAAATCTGTGCTTCAGTCATAGATGTTAATAGAGGAACTTGTTTTCCTGCTGCAGATTCCTGAGTAGAATTGCTGAAAGAGTCCACTTCTGGGCTCAGGGGAAGTTGAAGGCCAGTCTTTACGTAGAAAGGCTAAGGCAACAGGGAAAGACCCGACAGCTAGTTACATAAGCTCTGATATATTCCCCCCATGATGGCTTCCAGTGACACATGTGCTGATAGAATCCTAAACCTCTGGAATTTCCCTGCTGGCGACTTCTATGGTCCTTGACTGTACAGGGTAACCTGATGCCAGATGCTGTGGGCGTGATGAGAACTAGAGCATTGCAGCATGGAGGAGGCTGTGTGAGGCACCAGGCCCTGTGCTTCTGCAAGCCATTTTCTGAAAACTCCTGTTAGTGAGATTGCATTTGTCATGACTTGCTTGAGCAAGAGTCCTGGGGAGAGATTTTGAGGTTGAATTTGATACATCCATACCCAACAGTGACTTAACTCAGCTAGTTCCACAAGTCACATGTGAATTTAGTCTCCTCTGTGAAGGGTTTGGGTCTGAGGTGTATAGGATGTCAAACTGCCAGTAAGCCAGCCCCTCACCTTCTGATAGATATTCCTTTAATTCACCAGACTCCATCTTCGATAAATGATTGATGATTGAGATTGTCTCTCTTCTTGTTTTCTCAGTTAATAGATGGCCACTGTTTCACAGTGTTTTATATTTTCAGCTTTTTGTAACTTAACTGTAAACTTTATTTTTTTAAAGCTCATTGTCGTCTAATGATAAGTATTTTTCAGTACATAATGTTTTTCTGAGCTTCTGTGAATGCCATCCCAATGTAGTTTTGTTTTCTTGAACGGACATCAAAATAAATTTCAAATGTTAAACCTATGGATTTAATAAATTTATTAATATTACATTTAAGATGAACAACAATAAGACCTTTGGCATGTCACTTTAATATAAGTGAAAGGTCGTTTTTATGCCTCTTGACCCTTTATTCACCTTCCATCCAACACACCCATGTACCAATAAATTGCCAATGCCATTTCTGGACTTTGCACACTTTCTCTGGCTTTGTGTGTTCTGCTCCTGACTGACTCTCATACCACCTGACTCTTCCTAGCCTGGTGGCCTGTGTTGCTGTCAGTAGCTGGGCCGTTGCTGGGTATCTTGCCTCCCGTGCTGTCCCCTGGTGTTTCATCCTCTGGAATGCCCTGCAGCCTGCCTCAACACAATGAAGTCACCTTAACAGTCAACGCCCTGACTCCTGACGTCACCCTTCCCTGTGTATTTGGAGGTTTAGGCTTGATTGAGGCTCAGGTCCTGAGCTCTCTGAAGGTGTCTTGACTCTGGCACATCAAGAACCAGATGTCACCCTGATCATAAAGAAGACAGACCCAGAACTTCCATATGAATTGGATATGGTCTTCTGACATGCACCCTACTAATGGATCCTGTTGTTACCCTAAAGCTCCAGAACCACACCGGGCTGGACACAGGCATTTCTTGTCCTGTGAAGAGCCACTGGACCCAGCACGAAAGGGGTCTAGAGCTCTCTGAACCTATGGAACGGCAACCCAAAACTATGCCCAGGGTTTCAGTTAAGCCTCATGAGTCTCCCTTTTCCTTGACAGTGTAGAACTCTGCAGCACAGCACTAAGTGAATGAGAGCAGAAGCCTCAGGACAGAACTGAACCCACCGGCTTGAGCTGACAGCGCTGCCAGAGGTTCAATCCACCTGATCCGTGGAATATTCTCTTTGATCACTGAGTTAGGAGACACAGGTGAGGGATTCAGGGCACTGCTCATCATGAAGCATCACCCTATCCAGGTCAATAGCCTATTAGTAGGGACAGCATGTTACAAAATGCATACAGATTGTCACCTGCCCCAAATGGAAGCAATGGTTTCATTGCCCCATATTCAGAACTGTGATTTAAACTAGGCCTCTCTTGAGGAATCAGAACCAAATTAGTGTGCTTTGTGTGTGCAAGGATTTAATGCAGAAACACATTGTGGGTAAGTCGAGGGAGATGCCCCAGCCATTGGGCAAATTCCTCTGACTCCTCCCTGATGGAACTAATTCTTCTTCTTCTGTTCCCGGATCCTAGAGCCAAGATCCTTAAGGTCGGAGTACAAATTCCGCTTCAGGATGGCACTGCTGCACAGCAGGGCACCTTGCAGAGCCCCGACCAGCCCACAGGTGAAGATATCCTGGCCTAGGAGGCAAGAGCAGAGGCCCTGAGTGTGTACCCAGGCAGGCCCAGGCGAGGGTGCGGCCCTGGTGCTCCTCCCTCCGCATGAGGGGTACCCAGAGCTGGCTCCAATCAGGACCAGGGCCACAGCCTGCCCAGGCAGCCCTGCTCAGGGGATGGGAGGCTGCAGGGGACAGCAGGGCCTGAGGACAGGAACAGAGGACACTGGGCAACAGAGGCTCAGGGTGTCAGGTCCTGACAACATGGGGCAGTGAGTACCTGTCAGGTAGAGGTTGGGGATGGGGCTCTGGGCCCTCAAGGAGGCCATCACTCGAGGGTGCAGGCGGCCCAGGTCATGGTCAGCCCCGTAGCAGGCACCTCGGGGAGCAGCCAGATAGAACTGGTTGGTGAGTGGAGATCCTGCAGTCACACTCTCCACCTGAGGGCACAGAGAGCAGCCATAGGGCGGGGTGGGAACGTGAGATCCTGGCTCCCTCCCTCTTCTGCTCTCTCCCATGCGCTGACTGCAGGGGTGGGTGCCCCGTCCTTCCCTGGGCCTCAGATATCTTGGGGCCTGACTCCCCTGTCTCAGGGAAAGGGCAGAAATGGCACCATGAGGTCCATCACCACCCCAAATACTTTACCCCCTACCTTCCCCTCCAGCTGTGGGAAGAGTTTCATGACCGCTGACATAGAGGCTTCCACAAATGAGCTTTTGAAGGTCTCGTAGTCACTGCCCCGCTTTCCCTTCACCTCCTCTTGCCACTCCTCAAACCACTTGTAGGCGCTGGGTATGAGCACGATCATGGTGGAGCGGTCTGGGGATCAGGGCCGGTGTTACTGCTGCCCAGCGCCTCCTCCCACCCCCTCACCCCAACTCCAGGCTCCACCAGGACCTGCAGCCCTACCTGGGAATCGGT